>QPKB01000713.1:0-21715 GCA_003546025.1 Camphora micrantha
ACATTTACACAATGCTTTTCTTAGGCTAAGCAATAACCTTTACAATATAAAGATTTTCTCTCAAGGTAGTGTCTTTACAAAACACTCTAAGAGAATACAATTAAGCTCAATTACAATGCCTCTTAATTAGGCGGATATGAAATTGAAAAAACTAACTCACACAAACACTATATGAATGCAAAGGTGTATGTTCATGATGTGTGTGTGTGATAACTTCAATCAAGTTAAAATTAAGCCCAATCAATATATGCTTAATGCATTTAAAAAGTTTAAGGCACACAAAAGATTTGATTGAAGTGAAATGCAAATCACATGTATAAAATACTAACTTGTTGATGATATAAAAATCAAAGGTTCACAAGTTGTATGAAACTATTTAAGACTAAACATGTGATGCATGTACAATGTTGTTTTCAAAAACAAAAGTTTAACTAAAGTTTAAATGAATGAAAACAACAAAATGATTCAACCAAGTAAATGAAACATGTTATAAAAGAAATCAAAAGATTTGACAAAACATGTTTTATAAAGTTTTAAAACAAACTTGGTTTGAAATCAAGGGTGAAGAATCCAATCCAACTTGAATCAAAAATTAAGAAAAGAATGGATTCAACACATCATAGTTAACATGCTAAAAATCATTTACCAATAATTTAAACAAAGCATATAACATATGATTAATAAAAGTAAAGCTTACTTAGAGATTTAACTTCATTATTCAAAGCTTTAGCTTTACTAATGACCCCTTGGTCTCTCTTACTTCATTCCCCTTTTTCTTGCCTCCAAACACCTCAAGGAAGGCTCTTTTCTCTTATTTGATCCACACCACTTACAAGGGAATGAAACTCATTTTATAGCCAAAAAGTCACTTCTGGCGTGTCCCCGGTCGACCTGGTACACTGGGCAGTCAACCCGGGCTCAATGGTCATAAATCTGACCGTTTGAAAAGAAGCCCAACGGCTCTTTGCCCGGTCGACCGCACAGTGTGGCCGGTCGACCGGGTCCCTTGGGCCGGTCGACCGGCCACACTGCGCGGTCGACCCGGGCCTGGGACCAAATTCCTCCAAAAATTGTATTCTTAAAGTTTTTCTTGAGAGAACTTTTTGGGCCATTAAATCAAGCTTGGAAACATGTTTTAAATCAAACTAAGTGGTTTAAAAACATGAAACACAAAAAGCCTAAAATGATTCAAAACTTTAAAACCAAAGGCTTGCTTGATTTCTAAAAACTCTTTCCAAATTAAATGCATCCAAGGTTAAAAACAAAAACATGCATAAAACATATGATTTACAAGATTTAAAACAATGCATGAGTAAATCAAGATTTCAAGATTTTTCTAAATCAATGCAAGTGTGAAAATTCAAATGATGCTGAAATGAAAATGCATCCATCAAATTGCAATACACAAAATTCCTAACAATCTCCCCCTTTGCAATTTGATGGCAAACCTTACTCAACACCGAATTTACACACTAAGTCTTCAGCTCCCCCTAAGCTAGACAAGTCTTGAAATCTTCTTGGATGCTCCTCCTCTTAGCTTGGGCTCTTGGGCTCTTTTCTTCAATCTTCTTGATGCTTGGAGCTTGATCATCCTTCAAGCTTTCTTTCCAATAGCCAAGCATCTTCTTTAGCTCCCAAGCTTTCTTTCTTCTATTAGCTCTCCCCCTTTGACCATGCCTCTCTCCTTTTGGCAAGATATGCATTCTATCCCCTTGTAGAAGATCATACAATATCTCCCTTTAGGATGTATGGACATTCTCTCCCTCTTGAGACAACTTGATTTCTCTCTCCCCCTTTGACATTAAATTGCAAAGGTACCTACACACATGAAATAAAGAAAATACCTTTTAGTAGCACCTGTTAACAAAAGAAAACGAAAATGAAATACATAACAGGCCATCATGAATGGTTAGAAGTCTCTAAGGGTTCATAGCCAATACAAAGGTCAATTTGATCAACACTAATACTTCCTATGAAGGTTTACACTCCCCCTCAATCCATTCTCTTCTTTTGTCAAACTTTTGACAAATGTTTAACTATTTGGAGCAAGAAGAAGATGGTTTTACCAATTGAGGAAAAACTTCAAGGAAAGAATTAGACACATATAACTAGATAGCTCAATATGATCAAATTGCCAATATAAAGAGCAAGGCCATGGAGAAAAGCGATCATGGATACCAATTGGAATATATATATATAAAACAAATATACCAATTAAGATTGAAGGATATGACTATAAATATTCTTTACTTGAGTAATATTTGTTTCTATCACATCCGACATAAACAGTAGATTCATACCTTGTTGAGATGTGATTTGCTATACACTTCCGCAAACTTGATCATGTAAGTTAGTCCCCGTGTCTCGGGATCCTCACCGCGGGAACCCGCGGGAAATTCAAATTAACGCAACGTCGCAGGCCCGGGTTCGGTTCTCGGTCTGGGGTCGTGACAGCCAGTTTCTATCACATCCGACATAAACAGTAGATTCGTCTTGAGATTCTGGAAAACACTGCTTGAATCCATGGGTACGAAGCTAGAATTCAGCACGTCCTATCACCCACAGACGATGGCCAGTTAGAGAGGATGATTCAGACTCTTGAGGATATGCTCCGTGCTTGCATGTTAGACTACAAGACTCAATGGGATGAGACTTTACCGCTATGTGAGTTTGCTTACAACAACAGCTACCACTCAAGCATTGGAATGATGCCTTTCGAAGCATTGTATGGAAGAAGGTGTAGGACACCTGTGTGTTGGGAAGAAGTAGGCATTCGCAGCTTCTATGGACCGACTATTGTGAGTGAGACTAGTGATAAAGTCAAGTTGATCTAAGAACATTTGAAAGTGGCCCGGAGTAGACAGAAAAGCTATGCAGACTCTCACAGAAGGGATTTATAGTTCAAAGAAGGAGATAAGGTTTTTTTTTTTAAGGTGTCACCGATTAGGGGAACATTGAGATTTGGATAGGGGGGCTAGTTATCTAGAAGATACATTGGACCGTATGACATAGTGAGTAAGATTGGTGATCTGGCTTATAGAATAGCCTTACCACCCCAAACTCTCCAGCGTACACAATGTCTTCCATGTGTCGATGCTGAAGAAGTACGTCCCCGACTCATCACATGTACTCCGTCATGAACCTTTGGAAATCCGGGAAGATGCTACATATGTTGAGAAGCCTGTTCATATCATTGACACAAAGGAACAAGAGTTGAGGACAAAAACAATTCACTGGGTGAAGGTAATTTGGGAAAACCATGTACCTGAAGAAGCAACGTGGGAACTACGTGATCAAATCCAGAAGAAATTTCCACACCTACTGCCTGAGGTGAGTTGTAATTTCATTTGGAGGACCAAATGTCTTAAGGGGTGGAGGATGTTAGACCCAGACCCGAGTGACCACGATTAGCACTAAGTAAGTCGTGTTTTAGCTCTAAGTGAGATTAGTAGATTTTGGTTTAAGTTTGGGAATATAATAGCTTCTATATAGCTTTAGGGAGTTTTGAATGCCTTCTAGATCTAGTGGGACCCTTTGGGGGTTCTTTAAGTGACTTTACGTGCACATGGGGGATTATTTGAGATTTTTGATAATTCATGTTTTATCATTAACCTCATTAACCTCTACAACTTTCTTATTGATTTCATTCCCGTTCAAGACCCTAAAACCCGACTTTTACAACTTTGAGGGCAAAACAGTCTTTTTACACCAAATTTGGACACAAAATTTAATGTCACCAAAACCCTTGAAATAGATACCTTTTTAGAAACTAGATTTTTTGACAATCGTTTCTCCCTTCTTCGTCGAATGCATCCAAGGTCCTGAAAAACATGTTTTTAGCCCGACAAGATATGCTAGTAGTATGGCCCACCTTCACTTGTTATATAAGGAGAACCCTTTTCCCTTTTTACTTTTTCCAACTCAAAAGATTCAGCCAAGCTAGGGTTTTCCCTTTTCTTCTTCTTCTTGCTCTTCCATCTCCAATCCACTACCAAGCTCTTGCCAACTGAACAATGGAGATCATCTTCTTCTTCCTCACCCTACAAGCTCTCCATGGAAGAGAAATCCACCCACTCTAGGGTCTTCCTTGAGCTAGCTCGTGCCATTAGAGGACCTTCCAAGTAAGCAATCATCTCCGTCTTCTAGATTTGTATTTTTGCAGCCTTAGAGAGCCTCCATCTCCTATATTTAGAGCTTTCTCTTTCTATTTCATTATTTTGGCTATTTAGGGTTTATAATAGGTTGTAATTGGGGGGTTTTATGTAGCTTGGTGATTTTGAGCTTAAGAGGGAGATTAGGAGCTTGCTTAGTCATCCTTGAGGCCAAGGCAAGTGGATGAGTGGGTTGTTAAATGATTTGATGTTTATGTGAAAATATGGATTTCATTTATTGCTTTCACCTATGCTTTCTCTATGAATTTTAATGACTTTGAAATGTGCATATTATTGAGTCTTTTCTCTTATTTGATCTCTTAAAATGTGTACCTTATATTTTGTCAAAGTTGTTTGTCACTTAAGGATCTTCATAAATGATGGTTGTCCTTGTGATAAATGAAGTAGAAAATGAATTTGGTTTAATGATTTTGGTGGAGTGGTTGTTGGAGGAGTTATTATTGTTGGAGAAGGCAAAGAGAATTAAATGGTTGTAGAATAGAAGTGGTTCAAAAGGATTTGCTAAGGAAGAAATGAAGGAGCCGGATTGCCTAGAAACTGTGTTCAGTGACAGTTCACTTCAACGAACTTAACAATTCACTCGAGTGAACCCTATCCAGAGGACAGTTGGCTCAAGCCAACTTGACGGTTCGCTCAAGCCAACCTTGTTGGAAGTAAGCCTCGTGGACAGATTTTCAAAACTTTTGACCCACTTGACTCATGGATTAAGTGCCCATAAGGCCATAAACCATATCCGGGATGCAATCCCTCCGTCTCATCAATCATGTACAGCAATAGAACCCATCTAACAGATAGAAATCCGTAGCTTCTTGAAGCAAATTAGGATCTCCATGACCTTGTTGTCTTCCACGCTATGACCCACTATCAGATCTCTTTTCTCAAGAAGATTGGTGGAAAATTCAAGAGAAAACTCAAGTAGAAACTCCAAGGAACTTAAAGAGAAAGAGACGAGAGAGAGGTGTGCAAGAATTGCACAAAATAGGGGGCTGGGCGTCAATTCCAATACTGGACGTCCAGCCCCCTTTTGGTCTCTTTTGTAGCATTTTCAAGATTTCTCTTTTCCTATTTGAAATAGAAGTCCAACTCCCATTACAAATTAGTAACTTTCTCCCTTTTCTAATCACTATAAAAGTCTCATTTCCACAACAATTAGTAACTTACTATTACTACTATTAGAAGTCCTACTTCAAATAGAAATAATAACTTTCTAATTCCTTCCTTTTGGAGTTCAAGTAGGATTAGTATCTTTCTAATATCTTGTGTCGCGACCCCGGACCGGGCCATCAGGCCTAATGTAAGACCCCGACCCGAGTGATCCCGATTAGTTCTTAGTTAGTTGCGTTTTAGTCTTGATTTGTCCTGTGGTTTTGGTTTAGTGGTCTAGAATAGCATTTGGAATAGCTTTGGGGATTTTGAGTGCTTTGGTTTTAGTGGGGCCCTTCGGGGGTTCCCTTGTTTATGGCTTTTTGTGTGCTTGAGATTTTATATTGGTTTTCGTGATTTGTATTTCATCCCGATTTACTTGTTTTATTATTGCCTTCAACTTTCATGTTGATCCCGTTCCCGTTCGAAACCCCGAAACATGACTTTTCCAGCTCCAAGGGCAAAACAGTACTTTTACTCTAAATCTGTACCAAATTAATGTTAATCCCGAAATCCGCGAAACATAAACTTTTTAGAAACTAGATATTTCGACGATCATTTCTTCCTTCTTCGTCGATTTCATCCGGAGCCCCGAAAACCACTATTTCAGCCTTTCTAAGTTCTTGATGGTGGAGCCCACTTGTATGGCTTATAAAAGAGAACCCTCCTCCTTCATTTCCTCTTTTTCCAGCAACTCTAACTGAACCTAGGGGTTTATTTGCACCTTCTCTTCTTCTTCTTGCTTCTCCATCATCAAGCACCTCCCAAGCTTGCACCATCATCTCAAGAGATTCCATAATCTTCTTCTCCATTGCAAGGGCTCTCCATAGACACCATTTTGAAAGAAATCCCACCACTCCAAGACTCTCTTCTAGCTTGCATTGCTTCTTTGGAACACCATTTGGTAAGCTTTCTTCCTAATCTCCTAGATTAGTATTCTTCTAGCCTTAGAGAAGCTACATTTTCTATATTGGAAGCTCTCTCTTCTTCTTCATTGTTTTGACCCATTTTAGGGTTTGTTTTAGGGGTTTTTGGTAGAGCTTGTTTCCTTGACTTGCAAGAGTGCTAGGAGCTATTTTTCAGTGATTTGGGACTTGAGGCAAGTGAATGTTTTGACATTTTTACTTTTGAAAGAGTTTTGGTTGAAATGCACTTATGGTTTTACCTAAGGTTTTGATGCATTAATGACTTGTTTAGGTTGGAAATAAATGATCATATTCATGCTTGAAAGCTTGTTTTAATCACATATGATATTGCTAAGCAGGTTTGGAAACAATGTAGAAAAGTTTGGAAAAAGGGAATGAACCCCTGCACTGCTGTAACAGAACCTGGGTTCTGTTACGCAGTGTACGCGGTCGACCGGCCAATGGCGCGGTCGACCGGCGACACTGGGACAGACCCCCCTGCAGAGCAGTCTGCTGAACTGCGGGAGTCTCAGTTCTACAGTGCATGCGGTCGACCGGCGACACAGAGGTCAGGCTCTCTGGAGCCTGACCAAAACACTGTGCACAATTTTAAGTTACAACTCCCGGTCGACCTGGCCCATGGCCGGTCGACCGAGCCACTGTGTACGCGGTCGACCGGCCATGGGCCAGGTCGACCGGCCCAACTGGAACCCTGCAGAAAACTGTCTTTTTTCCTATGATTAAATGGACTTTAGATGGAACTTAGGGACCCTTTTGTGGGCCCATTGGACTTCTTTTGAGGATGGTTGAACCGTCATCTCCTCACGGTTAATCCGGTCGTATCGGTGCTTAACCTAGTTCAATCTTGAACGGAACGGAACGACGGGATATCCTTTCTTTTATCTAAACGCGAAATTGGGCTGTTTGGGTATCGCGAATCCGTTTTCCCTTCGACGAATGAGTAGGTTGTAAGGTACTACTAGATTAACATTGTGCTTAGGATCTCATCCCTCTTAGGTTTTTGTTTAATTAAAATACGATTAGGGTTTGAATCCCTAAGGTGCATAAAGAGCCCGGAATGTCTCTAAACTCAAGGAGTACCAAGTGATCATCACAATAGACATACGGGGTCTTTATTCACTTGATTTATATCGAAACCCGATACTTGTCCCAAATTTCAAGAAATGTGATTTATCACTCCCGAAAACATTGGATTTGAAACTAGAGCTTTTGCTAGCCCCGACATGCACTTCCAGTTTGAAATGAATTAGTGCTTTTAAGCACCCCGTCCCGCCCGTTTATTAAAGTGCATTAAACATGATTTGTACATGACTTGTTTTACATGATTTGACCTATGAGTCGGCACCACTAAGCTTGGCTTTCCTTGCCGGTTTGATCGACCGACTTGGAGACCCCTTCCCGTCCCGCCAGCTGCAGTCTTGGATCCCGCTACCCGGTTATTACCGTGGTCTTGTCCCGATACCCGGTTCGCTACCGTGGTCCCGTCCCGTATTGTATTATATATGTATATGTTACTTATGTTGCATCTCCTCACTTCGGTGACTGAGACAACATCCCGATATACTCTTGTCACTTCGGTGATAGAGGATTTAGCTATTTGTGGTTGCCATCTTGTCTGTTTTCCCGTTTCCTTGGTTACCTTACATGTTTTATCTTGCATATGTATTTGGATAAATGTTTACCTTGTTTTATGAAACTAATGCTTTGACAGGTTTAAATGATTTTCAAGGTATTTTCTATATTGCTATGTCTTTTCATTCGTTTGCCAAACCGTCGTGTTTGACACTTGACTTTGGTACTCAGGTCCCGTTGTTGGTCTCCCCGAGGAGGAGCTCGAGGTTGCGGTTGGCGAACCGCAACGACTAGTTGAGTGGCACGCCGATGATGTCATCTAGACATTCGGGTGCTTGAGTTGCGTAACACCTTTTGGGTTGTAACTAACCATTCTTTTGGGAAACTTGATACTGTATTCATTGGCCTTTGTTGGCCTCTATTTTTGGGAACAATGTAATTAAACTACCTTGTTGTAAACCTTAACTTTATTTTGGGGTTATAGCTTTAATGATCATTGCTCATTTTGATACTAGTATGAAACATGCTTTAAATCTTATATCTTGGACATGAATGTATGAAATATAGATTTGCTACACGCTTCCGCACATAAAAGAAATATTCATGTCGATGTGTTATCCTCACCGCGGACACCTGTGGGAAATCGCGTGTACGAGTGGCATCCTTCTTGATGGACTCGTATACGTTTTGTTGGTTTGGTTTCAATAAATTGGAACAATCATACATCATATCATTAATCTCATTAGTGTCCCGATCCCGGATCAGGCCCGCCCTGTCTGAGGGACCCGGTCCGGGGTCACGACACCTAATCCGGGATCGGGACGGTGATGTGATTGTGTATGATGGATGATGAATTAATTTAAACCCAAAACGTATACGAGTCTACCAAAAGATACCACTCGTATACGCTATTTCCCACAGGTGTCCGCGGTGAGGACATCACATCAACATGAATATTTCTTTTATGTACGGAAGCGTGTAGCAAATCTATTTCATACATTCATGTCCAAGATAACAAGATTAACACATATTTAATACCAGTATCAAAATGAGCAATGATCATTAATGCTATAACCCCAAAAGAAAGTTCAGGTTTACAACAATATCGTTTAATTACATTGTCCCCAAAAATAGAGGCCAACAAAGGCCAATATAAATAAAATAACAAGTTCCCAAAAGAATGGTTAGACCCAACCCAAAATGTTACGTCACTCGGCAACTGAATGTCTAGACGACATCATCGGCGTGCCACTCAACTAGACGATGCAGTTCTCCGACCGCCTCCTCATGCTCCTCCTCAGGGAGACCGATAACGGGACCTGAGTACCAAAGCAAAGGGTCAAACACGACGGTTTGGCAGGTGGGTGAAAAGACATATCAATAAAGAAATTACCTTGAAAAACATTTAAACCTGTCAAACAATAGTTTCATAAAACGAGAGAATCATTTATTCAAATACATATCCAATATAAAACATGTAAGGTATCCAAGGAAACGGGAAACAAACAAGATGGCAACCACACATAGCTAAGTCCTCTATCACCGAAGTGACATGAGCATATCGGGATGTTGTCTCAGTCACCGAAGTGAGGAGATGCAATATAAGTAACATATACATATACATAATATAATACGGGACATGACCACGATAGCGAACTGGGTATCGGGACAAGACCACGGCAATAACCGGGTAGCGGGATCCAAACTGCAGCTGGCGGGACGGGAAGGGGTCTCCAAGTTGGTGGATCAGACCGGCAAGGAAAACCAAGCTTAGTGGTGCCAACTCATAGGTCAAATGACAAATCAAATCATGTATAAAACATATCGAGTGCATGTATGTAGATTGGTCAAGTTAATGACATATCCATTAATTGGTCAAGTTTCTATCTTTTGACCATTGGATGTTCCCACAGTCCTACTACCACATGCCCAAGACACCGAGGTGTTGACCTACAATTGGCCTCACTCATTGGCGAATCAAAGTAATTGGATAGATAGAAACTTGAGTTCAACAATGTCTCAGGATTGAGAGCCTATGGCTAGGGAATTATGAGAGCAGACATTAAAATCGAGACAGTACTCCATAAGGTACGTCTCACGGTCCTTCAATACATCTAATGTACTAGCATCGTGATCCAGAATCTTACATTCTGATGATCGAGACAAATCACACTATCACATAGTGATCAAAATGCTGCAACCTTATCAGATTAGATGCCCGGTCTCATCACTGGTTGTGAAGATATTTAAGTATAAGATTTGTGACACATGTCTCCTGTATATGGATCTCATCCATACACATATGGGACCCGGTTCACATCTAATATATTAATGGGACCCGGTTCATCTAATGAACCATCATGTCATATGTGTTGGTCATGTGCATTATGTAATAAAACACCATTCATCTTATGAAAGGAAAGCATAATTTTATTGATGAATAAAGAAATTAATCAATTTATTACATCTTCTAATGGATTGAGTCCATACAATCTAACAATCTCCCACTTGGGCTCAATGCTAGTCGGGGTTGCATCTCTTGCCCATCTCGTCTATATGCTGCTCAAAGACTTTGCTAGTCAAAGGCTTAGTAAAGGGATCTGCCAGATTGTCCGTAGAGGCTATCTTGATAATAACAATATCACCTCTCCTTACAATCTCTCTGACCAAGTGATAGTTCCTCTGTACATGCTTTTGGCTTTTATGGCTTCTGGGCTCTTTGGACTGAACGACTACCCCGCTGCTGTCACAGTAAACTTTGAGCGGCTATTGTGCTAAAGGCACCACCCCAAGTTCCATAAGGAATCTGTTGAGCCATACTGCTTCACAAGCGGCTACATATTCAGCCTCCGAGGTTGAATTAGCGATACATTCATGTTTTATACTTCTCCAGCCGATAGCTCCGCCACCAAGCATAAATACATGACCAGAAGTGGATTTCCTGGAATCCTTATCTGACATGAAGTCAGAATATGTGTACCCGACTGGAATCAGCTCATCACTGCCATAAATTTACATGTAATATCTAGTCCTTCTCAAGTATTTGAGAATACACTTTACAGCAGTCCAATGTTCAGGTCCTGGATTAGACTGATATCTGCTGACTAGGCCCACTGCATGACAGATATCCGGTCCAATACATAACATAGCATACATGAGGCTACCAACAGTCGTAGCGTATGGTATCGACCTCATCTGCTCCTTTTCCTCAGGTGTCTTAGGACACTGATCCTTGGAAAGGTGCACTCCATGCCTGAAAGGTGTAATACCCTTCTTGGAGTCTTGCATAGCAAACCGTACCAGTACCTTATCCATGTATGCAGCTTGGGGTAAGCCAATCATCCTATTTTTCCGGTCTCGATGGATTTTGATTCCTAGGATGTAGCTAGCTTCTCCCAAGTCCTTCATATCAAAAGTCTTTTCCAACCAAACTTTCACTGTAGACAACATTCCTATGTCTTTCCCAAGGAGAAGGATGTCGTCGACGTATAAAACCAAAAAAACTACTTTGTCACCTTCACTTTTCATGTACACACATGACTCATCTGGATTTTGACAAAACCAAACGACTTGATTGCTTGGTCAAAATAGATGTTCCAGCTTCGGGATGCCTGCTTCAATCCATAAATAGATTTCTGCAGCTTGCATACTTTTTGCTCTTGGTTTTTAGCTACGAAACCGTCTGGCAGCACCATATAGATGTCTTCCTCAAGATGCCCGTTAAGAAATGCCGTCTTGATATCCATTTGCCAAATCTCGTAATCGAGATGAGCCGCAATGGATAAGAGTATCCGGATGGACTTGAGCATGGCTACCGGCGAGAAGGTTTCCTCATAATCAATACCCTCTTTCTGAGTATATCCTTCCGCAACAAGCCTGACCCTAAAGGTCTCCACTCTACCATCTGGTCCTCTTTTTCTCTTGTAAACCCACTTGCACCCAATAGGTTTAATATTGACAGGCAAGTCCACAAGTGTCCAGACTTGATTGGAGTACATAGACTCCATCTCAGCTTTCATAGCATCTTGCCAACGTCCTGAATCTTTGTCATTAATTGCTTCATCATAGTTACATGGATCTTGTTCCGGTTCTTCCGGGAATGCCTCATAAGACTCTCCCAAGAACGAGAACCTATCAGGGGGTCTGACAATCCTCCCACTACGACGAGGCACTAGTGTAGCTACTGGGTCTGGTAAGAGCAGTTCTTCCTCAAGTTCGGTCATACTTGGATTTGGAATTGATTGCTCTTGAATCTCTTCCAAGATCACATTTTCTAAAGATTTCCGGTCCATCAAATAATCTTCCTCCAGAAAAACTACATTGGTGCTCACCAGCACTTTCTGCTTGCTGGGATTATAGAATAACCAACCTTTAATTCCTTTAGGATATCCTACAAACATGCATACTTCCGACTTCGTTTCCAACTTATCCTTCTTAACTGTTAGCACTTGTGCCGGACAACCCAAAATATGTAAATGTTGTAGACTAGGCTTTCGCCCGGACCACAACTCCTGGTGAGTTTTAGGTACAGACTTAGATGGTACGAGGTTTAGTATGTACATTGCAATATCCAGGGCGTATCCCCAAAAGGATATAGGTAATCCTGAGAAACTCAACATAGACCTCACCATATCTAAAAGAATCCGGCTCCTTCTTTCTACTACTCCATTCTATTGATGCATTCTAGGAGCAGACAACTAGGATATAATCTCATTGTCTGATAAGTATCCCATAAAATCAGCAAAGAGATATTCCCCTCATCGATCTGATCGAAGAGTCTTGATACTTTTACCGAATTGCTTTTCCGCTTTCGCTCGAAACTCTTTGAAATTTTCAAAAGCTTCGGACTTGCGATGCATAAGGTATGGTATCCATGTCTTGAGTAATCATCTGTGAAAGTGATGAAATACTCATATCCTCCTCTAGCCATGACATTAATGGGTCCACACACATCAGTATGCACTAACTCCAATAAAGCTTTGGCTCTATTGCCCTTTCATGAAAAGGGCCTTTTGGTCATTTTGCCTTCCAGATAGGAATCACAGACAAGCATTGGTTCTACCACCAATGAAGGCAAGATGTCATCTTTCACTAGCCTGTCAATTCTATTTAGGTTTATATGACCTATGTTGCGACCTCGGACCGGATAGCGGGCCTAATCCGGGATAGGAACTACATTTGGATGATGAATGGCTGTCAATACCATGAATTTATTTCAACCAATACGTACACGGATTTAGGAATAACGTTTCATCCGTGCACGTGATTTCTGTCGCTACCCCGGACCGGGTCCCCCAAGTGGGCAAGCCTAATCCGGGATCGGGACACTGAGTTGAATGAATGATGATTGATGAATGGTCCATTTCGTATTGTTAATTTATTTTTAACTAAAACGTATACGAGTCAATAAGAAGATGCCACTCGTATACGCGATTTCCACAAGTGTCTGCGGTGAGGATATCACATATCAACATTAATATTTCTTTTAAGTGCGGAAGTGTGTAGCAAATCTCATCCATACATTCATGTCCAAGATAGTAAGATTGATAACATATTTATATCTAGTATCAAAATGAGCAATGGTCATTAACTATTCCCAAAAGTAAGTTAAAGTTTGCATCAAGATCATTTAATTACATTTCCCAAAAATAGAGGCCAACAAAGGCCAATGAAATCAAAGTATCTATTCCCCAAAAGAATGGTTAAACCTAACCCAAAATGTTACGCAACTCAGGCAACCGAATGTCAAAACGACATCATCGGCATGCCACTCTACTAAGCGCTGCGGTTCTCCAACCGCCTTCTCGTGCTTCTCCTCGGGGAAACCAACAACGGGACCTGAGTACCTAAACAAAGGGTCAAACACGACGGTTTAGCAGGTGGGTGAAAAGATATAACAATAATAGAAATTACCTTGGAAAATATTTAAACCTGTTAAAACAATAATTCTCATAAAATAGAATAATCATTTACTGGAAAACAATCTGCAATATAAAACACATAAGGTGTCGCGACCCCGGACCGAGGCCGCGGCGGTTAGTTAAAAATTTTGAAAGATTAAAAGACCTCCCACAGGTTTCCGCGGTGAGGGTTCCAAACAAACACGCATGGAACAACCCACTCACACGATCAAGTATGCGGAAGCGCGTGGCAAATCACATCTTATCATATCATGTCAAAATAGGAAACATAATGACATCGAGACATAAATATCAAAATGAAGACATGATAAGGCATTCCCCTAAATTCAAGTTGTAAAGTTAACAAAATAAGTTAAGTTATTACACTTCCCAAATAAGAGGCCAACATAGGCCAATACAATACCACAAGTATATCAAAAATCCCAAAAAGTGATCCAACGGAACTCATGCACCACCCCAACGTCTAGATGACGTCATCGGGTTGCCACTCACGGGCTAGGTTGGGCCCAACGGCCGCCTCCTGGCACTCCTCCTCAAAGGGAGGGTCTCCTGCACCTGGACACCATAATACAAGCATCAAACACAACGGTTTGGCAAGAAATCATTTTTAAGTGAAAGCATGTAAAACATCGTTTAATCAAGAACATAAAGAAATACTTTGTAAATCGAAGACAAACTAACATGAATGCATACATATATATCATGAATAGTAAATCCACATAGAGCCCATCCTTTCTCTATCATTTATAATGAAAGAGAGCAAGCACGCACGACAAGCACGAATATACATAATATAGCACGACACGATTCCCACAAATACGGGATTTCCGGCCGCGGAACCGGACACGCACGATGTGTAATAAATACACTACTAATCTGCAGTTAGTTCACATGTTTAAGGACCCCCAGACAGTGGATCAGACTGAAAGGGCAGTCCAAGCTCTGTGGTGTTCACTAGAATTCATGAATGCACAAAACACGCGAAACACGATTCAAACATATCGAAAATAGAGGGGGAATCACTTGTCACGACAAGACAAGGCACGACTAGCACAATGCATAATATATATGCTCACAACTTATAGAAGTGATCCCCATTTGATACTTGAAACACATCTTGAAACATATCTTATAAATACTTGAAACACATCTTGAAACATATCTTGGAAATACTTGATTTCAAAACGAGTACACTATATTACTTGAAGTATCAAAACAAAGTTCAAAACGCGATAATTTTGTCAAGTACGTACTTAGGCTATTCAATGACTCTTGGGTGATTGGAACTCTGTTGTTAAAATCTAATAATTGGTGTCCCCGAAGTTGCTTCGTATCTTGGAGTTCCAATCACGCAATGTCAGGTTAAAGTCCACAACATAGCCTAGTTTTTCTTTTCCAATCCTTAAAGGTGCATAAATGGGTTAAAATTTCTAAACAGGCTCTTTCCCAAAAAAATTCAGGCAGCAGGCAGTTCGCTCGAGCGAACCAGGGGTCGCTCGAGCGGACAGCTTGCTGTCTGCGCCCGGACCAGGCAGTGGCCTGGTCGCTCGAGCGGACCCATGGTTCGCTCGAGCGAACAGGCTTCTGCCTGCGCTCATGCCAGGCAGGGGCCTGGTCGCTCGAGCGGACCCATGGTTCGCTCGAGCGAACAGGCTTCTGCCTGTGCTCGCTGAGTGCAGATATTGCACTCCTACTACATGGTCCACATGTCCATTCTTTTCTTCCTTTCTTTTCAACAATCTTTCCACTCTAATTAGCAAACTAAATACATGATTAACCATGCTATCAAGGCTCACATTGGGGCATTCATTTCAAACTTAATCAAAGCATTAACAAAGAACCCATTTCACAATACTTGAAACCCATTCATCTCTAAACAAATCCAAACTTCAACAAAACAAGACCCATTTCAAAGATATGAAATTCTGAAAGTGTGGAAGGACATTAGATATGCTTGCATTGTCTAAAACAAGATCATAACATGAAAACCTAATAAATCAAAACATTAATACCAAATGCAAATCCAAGACACACATGTACACCCACATAAAAAGATCACTTGCCTTAGCCAAATGAACACAAGATCTTCTTCAAGCACTCCCAACCAAAAAGCCAATCCAAGAACTACAAAAGCCCATGAAATCCATTCAAAAACTCACCCAAAAACACAACCCAACAACCCATTTCGAAATGGTTGCTACAAGTTAGAAAAACATAATCTTTGGGAGTAGAAAGGACTCCATTAAAGAGATGGGTTGAAGCTCTTACCTAGAGGTGCCCAAACAAGAAATGAGGAAGAAAATGGAGATCCTTCCCACCAAGAAACTTCAAGAAAATTGTATCAATGGCAAGCTTGAGATGAGAGGAAGAAGATGATGGTTTTAGAATTTCATTTGGAGTCTCCTAGCTCAAGCATTCAAGGGAAGAAGAAGAGGGGAAAAGAGGGGTTTTTTTTTTCCCAGCCCTAAGTTTAGAAAAATTGCAGAGATTGCTAATGGAGAGGAAGAGAAGGGAAGGGACTTAAGTGTTAGACAAATGGGCCCCCTTTTAGTGCTAAACTTGAATGAGTCAAAACATGGTCTTGTGGGCCTCAAATGAAGTCGACGAAGAAGGATAAAACGATCCTTGAAATATCTAGTTTTCAAAAAGTATATTTTCGACATGGTTTTGGGACCTCGAAAATCGTGTCCAGATTTGAGTGTGAAAAGGCTATTTTACCCTTTTGGCCAAAACTTGATTTTCTAGGCTTCAAACACAAATGAGCTAAACATGAAACTTGCACATAATCATAAAACCAATCAAATGAGATGAAAATCACGATTAACACACAACCAAACACAATCTTCCCACGCTTGCACGTACACCCAGGCCTTCCTGAGTGAGCCTAATAAACACTAAACGTTCTCGAACTCCCCCAAAGCTAAAAACCATGACTAAACTAATCACATTCTAACCCACGATAACTAAACCCAAATCAAGACTAAGCACACACTAAACAAACACTATTGGGTTAATCCTGGGTTGGGGTTTGACATCCTCCACCCCTTAGGATATTTGGTCCACCAAATAAATCAAATTTTTACCTCGGGTAACAAGTGTGGGTATTTCCTCTGAACTTGCTCTCTCAATTCCCAAGTGGCTTCTTCTGGTTCATGATTTTCCCAAAGTACCTTGACCCAATGAATTGTCCGATTTCTCAGCTCTTGCTCCTTGGTATCAATGATCCTGATCGGTCTTTCCACATACGAAGCATCCTCTCGAATCTCCAAAGGCTCGTGCTGCAAAATGTGAGAAGGACTAGTCACATACTTCTTGAGCATGGAAACATGAAATACGTTGTGTACCCCGGAGAGTTCCGGCGGTAACGCAAGCCTATATGCCACGTCTCCAATCTTGCTCAAAATCTCATATGGACCAATAAATCTCCTTGACAACTTGCCCTTCTGACCGAACCTCAGGGTTCCTCTGACGGGTGAAACCTTCAAGAACACCTTGTCACCCACTTGAAACTGCAATTCTCTTCGGCGAGTGTCTGCATAACTCTTCTGTCTGCTACGGGCGATCTTCAAGCGTTCCTGAATCAATTTGACCTTGTCACTAGTCTCACCAACTATAGTCGGTCCGTGAAAGCTACGAACACCGACTTCTTCCCAACAAACCGGAGTTCTGCATCTTCTACCATAGAGAGCCTCAAAAGGTGCCATACCAATGCTAGAATGGTAGCTATTGTTGTAAGCGAACTCACAAAGTGGTAAGCACTCATCCCACTGAACTTTGAAATCCAACACACAAGCACGCAACATGTCTTCAAGAGTCTGTATCGTCCGCTCTGACTGACCATCTGTCTGAGGATGATACGCTGTACTGAACTGAAGTTTGGTACCCATGGACTCAAGAAGAGATTTCCAAAACCTCGAAACAAATCTGCTATCTCTATCTGAGGTGATGGAAACGGGTTGACCATGCTTACTCACAATCTCATCAACAAAGAGTTTGGCAAGAGGTGCCATATGCATCATATTACCAGTCTTCATCGGAATGAAGTGAGCAGACTTGGTGAGACGGTCCACAATGATCCATATTGCATTATTCCCCTTCTTAGTATTAGGCAATCCGGAGACGAAATCCATGGTGATGTGCTCCCATTTCCACTCCGGAATCTCTAATGGCTGAAGCAAACCTGGAGGTTTCTGGTGCTCTGCTTTGATCAACTGGCAAGTCAAGCAACGAGACACAAAAGCTGCTACTTCCCTCTTCATGTTGTTCCACCAAAATCTATTCTTCAAGTTCTGATACATCTTCGTGCTACCAGGATGCATGGAGTATCTTGTGTTGTGGGCTTCAGTCATAATCTCTTCCTTCAGATCATCCACATTTGGTACACACAACCGATCACGAAAGTACAATACTCCATTCACCAACTTGAAGTCTGGACGCTCTGCAATATGATCCACAATCCTAACCAAATCTGAATCTTGCAACTGACTGTCCTTGATCTTCTGGATGAAGGTAGGCTCAGACACTGTCATATTGGCTAACATAACCCCCAACTCTAGGGTCTGCACTTCAACACCTAACTCTTCAAACTGCTGAAGGACACTAGCTCCTCTCAAACTGGCCATGATCCCTGACTTTCTGCTCAAAGCATCAGCTACAACATTCACTTTACCTGGATGGTACTTGATTGGAAAATCATAGTCTTTGATGTACTCCATCCATCTCCTCTGTCTCATATTCAGATCCTTCTGAGAAAACAAATACTGCAAACTCCTATGATCTGAATGGACCTCAAATCTCTCTCCATAGAGATAGTGCCTCCACATCTTCAAAGCAAAGACTACTGCTGCCAATTCCAAATCATGAGTTGCATAATTCTTCTCGTGATCCTTCAACTGCCTTGAGCCATAGGCAATCACCTTGCCATCTTGCATCAACACACAACCTAATCCCACATTGGAAGCATCTGTAAAAATAATGAATCCACCGCTGCCCGATGGTAATGTGAGGATTGGAGCTGTGGTTAATCTTCTCTTCAACTCTTGGAAACTAGCTTCACACTGTTCTGTCCACACAAACGGAACACTCTTCCCCGGTCAAAGTAGTCAAGGGTGCTGCAATAGACGAGAAGCCTTGGACAAATCTTCGGTAGTAGCCTGCTAACCCCAAGAAACTCCTGATTTCTGTCACACTGCTCGGTCTCTTCCAATCAACTACTGCCTCTATCTTGGCTGGATCCACTGCTAAACCTTCTTTTGAGATGATGTGGCCTAGAAAAGCAACTTGCTCTAACCAGAATTCACACTTACTGAGTTTAGCATACAACTGATTATCCCTCAAAAGTTGCAATGATGACCTCAAGTGTTCTTCATGATCCTCTCTACTCTTGGAATACACAAGAACATCATCAATAAACACTACTGCTGAGTGATCCAAGTATTGAGCAAACACTTTGTTCATGAGAGCCATGAAAACAGCCGGTGCATTGGTCAAACCAAAGGGCATTACTAGAAACTCATAATGCCCATACCTCGTTCGAAAAGCCGTTTTCTGCACATCTGAATCTCTAACTCTCAACTGATGATACCCAGATCTCAAATCTATCTTGGAAAAGTAAGCTGCTCCTTGCAATTGATCAAACAATTCATCAATCCTAGGCAAAGGGTACTTGTTCTTGACCGTTACTTGATTCAACTTCCTGTAGTCAATGCACATTCTCAAGCTTCCATCCTTCTTCTTCACAAATAAAACTGGTGCTCCCCAAGGTGAAACACTTGGCCTAACAAAACCCTTGCCCAACAACTCTTGCAACTGAAGTTTCAACTCACCCAATTCTGCTGGAGCCATCCTGTAAGGTGCAATTGAGATCGGAGCTGTCCCTGGAAGAAGCTCTATAGTGAACTCAACTTCCCTAATTGGTGGTAATCCCGGGATTTCATCTGGAAAAACATCCGGAAATTCACACACAACGGGGATTCCCTCCACCCCTTGGGACTGTTTATCCTCCGTGATAAACGCTACAAAAGCCTCACATCCACTGTGAATCAACCTGCTTGCCTTAAGCAAGGAAACAAACCCAGGTCTAGATGGTTTCCTGATCCCGTGAAACACCAACTCTGCTTGCTCTCCTTGCAATCTGAATGTTATGATTTTACTGAAACAATCCATGGTGGCATGATATGCTTCTAACCAATCCATGCCTAAAATGATATGAAAATCATGCATGTCTAGGACAATAAGATTGGCTGGTAAATTTACATCTCCTAACAAAACTGGACAGTTAGGGTAATAGGTTCTACACTCAACCTGCCTACCCACTGGTGTTGTAACAAGCAAGATATAATCCAATTGACTGTGTGGTGCATCAATCATCTTAACAAATATAGGAGACATAAATGAATGCGTTGATCCAGGATCAAATAAAATCTGTGCTTCTACACCACAAACAAGAAGTTTACCTTCTACGACATCTCCTGCAGCTTCAGCATCTGCACGGTTGAGGTTGTATAAACGACCTTGTTGCTGAGGCCTGTTCTGATTCTGATTCTGCCTGCCCTGGACGTTTCTATTCTGCTGAGGTGGACGCACATTCTGATTCTGCCTTGCTTGCTGCTGTTGCTGAGGTGGCCTGATCTGATTCTGAGGAGGTGTTGGCCTCTGTTGCTGGTTTCTGTACTGCGGATTTTGAAGCTGTGGGCAATCTTTAATGGCATGATTCATTGCCCCACACTTGAAGCAAGCTCCCGTGGCCTTACGACATTCATGTGTCGGGTGGTTCTTGCCACAATGAGCACAACCTTGGGCCACTATATTCTGCTCTTGCTTTGGTGTCGCGACCCCGGACCGAGGCCGCGGCGGTTAGTTAAAAAAATTTGAAAGATTAAAAGACCTCCCACAGGTTCCCGCGGTGAGGGTTCCAAACAAACACGCATGGAACAACCCACTCACACGATCAAGTATGCGGAAGCGCGTGGCAAATCACATCTTATCATATCATGTCACAATAGGAAACATAATGACATCGAGACATAATATCAGAATGAAACATAACAAGGCATTCCCATAATTCAAGTTGTAAAGTTAACAAAATAAGTTAAGTTATTACACTCCCCAATAAGAGGCCAACATAGGCCAATACAATACCAAAAGTATATCAAAAATCCCAAAAAGTGATCCAACGGAACTCATGCACCACCCCAACGTCTAGATGACGTCATCGGGCTGCCACTCACGGGCTAGGTTGGGCCCAACGGCCGCCTCCTGGCACTCCTCCTCAAAGGGAGGGTCTCCTGCACCTGGACACCACAATACAAGCATCAAACACAACGGTTTGGCAAGAAATCATTTTAAGTGAAAGCATGTAAAACATCGTTTAATCAAGAACATAAAGAAACACTTTGTAAATCGAAGACAAACTAACATGAATGCATACATATATATCATGAATAGCAAATCCACATAGAGCCCATCCTTTCTCTATCATTTATAATGAAAAGAGCAAGCACGCACGACAAGCACGAATATACATAATATAGCACGACACGATTCCCACAAAAACGGGATTTCCGGCCGCGGAACCGGACACGCACGATGTGTAATAAATACACTACTAATCTGCAGTTAGTTCACATGTTAAGGACCCCCAGACAGTGGATCAGACTGAAAGGGCAGTCCAAGCTCTGTGGTGTTCACTAGAATTCATGAATGCACAAAAACACGCGAAACACGATTCAAAACATATCGAAAATAGAGGGGGAAATCACTTGTCACGACAAGACAAGGCACGACTAGCACAATGCATAATATATATGCTCACAACTTATAGAAAAGTGATCCCCATTTGATACTTGAAACACATCTTGAAACATATCTTGTAAATATTTGAACACATCTTTGAAACATATCTTGTAAATACTTGAAACACATCTTGAAACATATCTTGGAAATACTTGATTTCAAAACGAGTACACTATATTACTTGGAG
>QPKB01000714.1:0-21684 GCA_003546025.1 Camphora micrantha
AGTGAGCGTTCCCGTGACTGCTAGAAGCAATTGTGAACCTTAATTCAGATTACCGAGGAGCGAGGCTCACTCGAGGTAAAATGATATAAGGTCGGGAGTACAAATGTGTCGGTCGCAAATACAGTAGACCCAAGAGGGCGTACTAGTACCACTAGGCACAGATGTTGTAAATCGCATCCTTGGAATGGACACGAGATGGGATTTTTGAAAGGTCAAGGTTGGGTTCATAAAGGAGAGCAAATGGCACTCCGATCCGAAAACGTGCTCAACATTTCTGCGAGCACAGAGTCCGAAAGGAAATAACCAGAATTTCTCGAATCTGGACCCAACAATGACGGAAGTTTTTTTTTTTTTTTTGAAAAGTCAGGATCAGATTCATCAAAGAGAGCAAATGACGTTCCAACCCAAACACGTGCTCAACATTTCTGCGAGCACAGTAATCCGAGGTGGAAGAGGTCAAGATTTCTCGACTTTGAACCCAAACGTGACAGAAGGTGTTTTTTTTTTTTTTTGAAGATTTTTTTGAAAGTCAGTATCGGATTCATCAAGGAGAGCAAATGATGTTCCAATCCAAACACGTGCTCAACATTTCTGCGAGCACAGAGTCTGGAAAGGAAGAGATCAAGATTTCTCAAATTTGAACCAAAAATCGACGAAAATTTTTTTTTAGGGTTTGAGAATACATCGAGTTCTCACGATTCATTCTTATGAAATCAATGTTGATAGATCAGCCCCCAGGTAAGGGTAGGATTACTTAATGAACCCGTTTGGAGGACCCTTACCTAGAACAGCCTAGCTGTCTCCAAACTCTGGACAAGGCTTTTCTTAGGTCAACTTCGATCAAAGAACGCAATCGGTAAAACTTTCGTGTTCTCAAATGCTCCCCCCCTTTTCTTTTTTTTTTTGGTGGACTCATCAGAGAAAGCGAATGGTCCGTTCCCAATCTGAACAGGGGCTCAAACAATTTCTGCGAGCCCTAAGTCAGAAAGGGAAAGAAAACCAAAATTTCTCAAATTTGGGTCCAAAAGAAAGAAGATTTTTTTTTTGAAAACCTGACAAGTTTGAAATCAGATTTTTTTTTGGAACTCACCAGCGAGAGCGAATGGCCCGTTCCCCGTCTGAACAGGGGCTCAAACAATTTCTGCGAGCCCTAAGTCAGAAAGGGAAAGAAAACCAAAATTTCTCAAATTTGGGTCCAAAAGAAAGAAGATTTTTTTTTTTTGAAAACCTGACAAGTTTGAAATCAGATTTTTTTTTTGGAACTCACCAGCGAGAGCGAATGGCCCGTTCCCCGTCTGAACAGGGGCTCAAACAATTTCTGCGAGCCCTAAGTCAGAAAGGAAAAGAAAACCAAAATTTCTCAAATTTGGGTCCAAAAGAAGGAAGATTTTTTTTTTTTAAAATCTGACAAGTTTGAAATCAGATTTTTTTTGAACTCATCAAAGAGAGCAAACGGTCCCTTTCCCAATCTGAAAACGTGCTTAAACATTTCTGCGGGCACTGAGTCCAAAAGGGAGGAGATCGAGATTTCTCAGATTTGAATTCAAAGAACAAGAGAAGATTTTTTTTTTTTTGAGAAGGAAAAAGATTGGAAATAGACTTAAAAAAAGAAATTTCCAAAGCAAAAAAAAAAAAAAAAAATCCTATCTCATGTTTTTTTTTTTTACAAGATTCAACATCGGCCACCAACTAGAAAGGTGCCAAAGAATCTAAGTTCATGTTCTCAAATGAACGTGTCCCACCGGGTATGCCAGCTTGATGGACCCGATTCCTCCCTCTCTCCCGCTGCCTCCGCCCCGGGTCTTTCGGGGTACGGCGGAGGGGAGGAGAAGAAAAGATAAAGGGTATCAACATCTTTCTTTTTTTTTGTACGGGTATGCCAATTTCACTTTTCTACTTGGAATTTAGAAACGGTGATCCGAAGATCCACCTTCACAAGTAGAAAGGGGAAATGAAACTTTTCTAGTTTCTATTGCACACATATTTTAAGAAAAGAGACAAAGGTTTTTTTTTTGAATGCCGTGAAAGGCGATTTCATTTGTTGCCATGAAAGGCGATTTTGCCGTAAAAGGCGATTTACAAGTCTTATCCATTATGAAAGACAAGAATTGCAATTTTTGTCTCTAAAAGAAAAATAAAGTACAATAGAAATCAAGAAAAGGAATCTGACTTCTCATTCGATTGTGGGGACACGTTCAGATCGACGGTCGCGAGTCATGTATGGGCTCCTCTATCGTCCATGCAGATGAGAACACGATGCTTGGATTCTTGGCTTGGCTTTCTAACCTCAGATTTTTAAAGGACAAAGACCAAGAGAATGTCTTATATCCGATAAAAAGCTAAGTAAACGGGTTGAAAAGCCACGTTTTAGCCATGTTGGTAGAAGAAGGGAGGTCCTTGGGGGGGTGGCCCCCCAAGGGTGCTTCAATCACCTTTTGGTGGTCTTTGCAGCAGAGTTGCAGGGCCTCTGGATTTTTTTGTCTTCGTCGGGGGGAGAGCGAGAGCTAGATCCAGGATCCCTTCCCTTTGGAATGCCCTCCTATTTATAGGCCTTTGGTAGCCATTTAGGATGGTTTATGAGCATTGAATGCATTAATGCTCATAATGGGAGGAGTTACAAGTTTTTAAATTACTAGTTTTGTAACTCCTTTTTCCTTGAATTTGATTGGCCGATGGAGAATAATGAGCCTTTAATTGCCTTCAATCCCCATCATGGGAGGAGTTTCATGGCTTTAATGCCATAAATCCTCTGACTTGTAACTCCCATTTGCTTGCTTTTGATTGGGCCGTCCAAAATAATGAGTTAATGACCGCATTAACTTGTCATAAAATGGGTCATTTAACCTCATTAATTGGTCGCCAAGTCGCTTGAAGAGTCGCGGGCCGCGCCGCGTCTTTTGGAATTCTTCTTGCGATGATCACCGGTGGATCCACATGTTGTTTGATGTCGGATGGCGATGCAATTTCAGACATTGATTAATGTCAAAGTGCCGGCAACATCTGTCCTGTCGATTTCACGATCAGGCGGGCAGAAAGTGTGCTTTCTTTGTCGGCCGGTTGGCGATTTCGAGGCATCTAATGATCATCCAATGATTTCGGCGGCGAATCCGTGATGTTGACGAAGATCGACGGATTTCATGCACGAAAAATCAGATTTTGGAAAAATCACAGGGGCCAATCAACTCGAAACGTGAAAAGGACCCGAAAAAGGGTCTTCCGGCGAATTTTTGGGTCGCCGGAATTTCCATGGTCGCCGGCGACCATGGGCCAAGGTTGCCGGCGACCATGGGCCCTGGGCCCATTTTTTGGCCGCCTTTCGGTCGCCGTTTCTTCGCCGTTTTTCGATCTTTTTTCATTCTTTTTTCTTCTATATTTTTCCTGACATTTCCCCTCATTTATTGGCCTGATTCTCTTGAAGAAAACCCGACGAGAAGCCACGCAAATCGGAGCACAAAGTTTCCTATTTTTCTGGAAAGCCGAAGACTTTGTTGTGCGGTTTTGCCGATTTTTTGTCAAGCATTGAAACTAGGCCAAACGATGTCGGAATGACCTGAAATTTGACATGGAGCTTCTTGAGCAGTAGATAGGACCAACCGTAGGCTTTGGTTTGAGTTTTGAATCCTTTTGGGGTCCCGCAAACGCTTGCCTTAATTTCGTCATGAGAGAAATGCCGAGCTTTGACTTGTGGTCAACCGATGTCCGATTGACCTGAATTTGACAGGGAGCCTCCTGAGTAGTAAGTAAGACCAACCATGGGCTTTGGTTTGAGTTTTGAAGCATTTTGGGGTCCCGCAAACGCTCGCCTTGATTTCACTTCGAGGAAAATGCCAAGCTTTGAAACTAGGGCAAACGATGTCCGTTTGACCTAAAACTTGACAGGGGACCTATTGGAGTCATTTTGAGATGATCCATTAGCTCCAATTTGGATGCCATGATTCCGGGGTGCTCC
Source organism: Camphora micrantha (assembly GCA_003546025.1). NCBI lineage: Eukaryota > Viridiplantae > Streptophyta > Magnoliopsida > Laurales > Lauraceae > Camphora > Camphora micrantha. The sequence goes on from QPKB01000714.1 coordinate 3,950, forward strand.
GCTGCCGGTAGGCCTGTTTTTGCTTCCTGAGAGTTGATGAAGGGTCAAACGTCGTCCGTTTGACTTGAAATTTGGCAGGGGGCCTTTTGGAGGTATTTTGAGACCATCCGTAGGCTTTGATCGAAGTTTTGAAGTCTTCGACACTGTTGCTGCCGGGAGCTCCTGCCTGGCTATCGGAGGAGTGAAGTTAGGCCAAATGATGTCGAAATGGCCCGAAACTTCATGTGTACCCTTGTTTTGGCTGCTTTGAAGGATCTTGTAGTTTTTGTTTGATTCTGACAAGATCTGGTGCTTGAAGTGGCGCCTTCCTATTTATGGCAGGATGTGGCTCCATGTAGCTTTTGGTACTGAAGGGACATAGTGACATTTTTGGTGTCAACAGGCACATACTTGTCCCCAAACTGCCTCTTGAAGCTAGTCCATGCCACTGCCTCTGGCATGTGCCTGTACTCTTCCCTCACTGTCTTCCACTAGATGTCTGCTGAACTGGTGAAGAGAGATGTAGCAAGCTGGACTCTTTCTCTACCCGTGCACTGAAAAATCTCGAAGATATTCTATGTGTGCTCCAGCTAGTCATCTGCAGCCAATGGGTCTTCTATCCTAAAGAACTCTTTCGGGCCTCTTTTCCTGAACTTCTCAAATAAAGCATTCGGGTCATGCTCCCTCTGATTGATCACTATAGCAGGCTGTGCTTGCACAAGCTCGGGCCTCCTCTGTAATACCTCAAGAAGTTGCCTCTGCATCTCTTGCAATTCTCTAGCATGATCCTGATCTTTCTTCAGCATTTGCTCTTGCAGTCTAGCCTGATTCTCATTAGCCTGTCTTTGTTGATCTAGCATGGCCTGCATCATTTGTTGGAACTGATTTGGCATGGCGTTCTCGGGAATGTCCTCTTGGACTGGCCCTGTTTGCTCATTGTTACTAGCGGTGGGGTTGCCAATTACTGGCCTTTTGCGAGGTGGCATGATGCTGTAAAACAATTCGTTAGCACAAGATAATATAATAGGGTTCACACAATGCTCACACGATACTAACTAACGAAAACTCTAACGAATCCTCGCCACGTCCTTAGGATTTCTAGTTTCTTTTAATTGCTTGAAACACGTCTCGCTCTGATACCAGTCTGTCGCGACCCCGGACCGGGCTCCCAAGACGAGGCGGGCCTTGATCCGGGATCGGGACTAATGATAATGTATGAGGGTATGATTGCATGAATGAATTAATTTAAACCAACCCAACATAACAAAACGTATACGAGTCCATCAAGAAGGATGCCACTCGTACACGCGATTTCCCACAGGTGTCCGCGGTGAGGATATCACATCGACATGAATATTTCTTTTATGTGCGGAAGCGTGTAGCAAATCTATTTCATACATTCATGTCCAAGATACAAGATTAAGCATATTTCATACTAGTATCAAAATGAGCAATGATCATTAAAGCTATAACCCCAAAATAAAGTTAAGGTTTACAACAAAGTAGTTTAATTACATTGTTCCCAAAAATAGAGGCCAACAAAGGCCAATGAATACAGTATCAAGTTTCCCCAAAAGAATGGTTAGACACAACCCAAAATGTTACGTCACTCGGCACCCGAATGTCTAAATGACATCATCAGCGTACCACTCAACTAATCGTTGCGGTTCACCGACCGCCTCCTCGTGCTCCTCCTCGGGGAGACCAACAACGGGATCTGAGTACCAAAGCAGAGGGGTCAAACACAACGGTTTGGCAAACGGGTGAAAAGACATAACAATATAGAAAATACCTTGAAAACATTTAAACCTGTCAAAGCGATAGTTTAATGAAACAAGAGAAACATTTATTCAAATACATATGCAAGATAAAACATGTAAGGTATCCAAGGAAACGGGAAACAAGCAAGATGGCAACCACACATAGCTAAGTCCTCTATCACCGAAGTGACAAGAGCATATCGGGATGTTGTTTCAGTCACCGAAGTGAGGAGATGCAACATAAGTAACATATACATATATAATACAATACGGGACGGGACCACGGTAGCGAACCGGGTATCGGGACAAGACCACGGTAATAACCGGGTAGCGGGATCCAAGACTGCAGCTGGCGGGACGGGAAAGGGTCTCCAAGTCGGTAGATCAAACCGGCAAGGAAAGCCAAGCTTAGTGGTGCCGACTCATAGGTCAAATCATGTAAAACAAGACATGTACGAATCACGTATAATGCAATTAAATAAACGGGCGGGATGGGGTGCTCAAAAGCACTATTTTCATTTTCAAACGGGAAGTGCATGTCGGGGCTAGCAAAAGCTCTAGTTTCAAATCCAGTGTTTTCAGGAATGATAAATCACATTTCTTGAAATTCGGGACAAGTATCGGGATTCGATGAAAATCGAGTGGATAAGGACCCCGTATGTCTATTGTGATGATCACTTGGTACTCCTTGAGTTTAGAGACATTCCGGGCTCTTTATGCACCTTAGGGATTCAAACCCTAATCGAGTTTTAGTTAAACAAAACCTAATAGGGATGGGATCCTAAGCACAATGTTAATCTAGTAGCACCTTACAACCTACTCATTCATCGAAGGGAAAACGGATTCGCGATATCCAAACAAACCAATTTCGCGTTTAGATAAAAGAAAGGATATCCCGTCGTTCCGCACCGTTCAAGATTGAATTAGGTTAAGTACCGATACGACCGGATTAACCATGAGGAATGTCGGTTCAACCGTCCTCAAAAGAAGTCCAATGGGTCCACAAAAGGGTCACTAAGTTCCATTTAAAGTCCATCTAAACATAGGGTAGAAGGTCCATTTTTCAGCAGGGTTTCCAGTTGGGCCGGTCGACCTGGCCCATGGCCGGTCGACCGCGTACACAGGGGCTCGGTCGACCGGGAGTTGTAACTTAAAATGGTGAACAGTCTTTTGGTCAGGCTCCAGGGAGCCTGACCTCTGTATGGCCGGTCGACCGCGCCCTTGGCCGGTCGACCGCGTGCACTGCGGAACAGAGAATCCCGCAGTGCAGCAGGTTTGTCAACTGGGGGCTTGTTCTAGTGTCGCCGGTCGACCGCGCCCCTTGGCCGGTCGACCGCGTGAACGGCGTAACAGAACCCAGGTTCTGTTACAGCAATTCAGTGATCTTCCCATTTTTTTTCTATCTTTTCTACATTGTCTCCAAACCTGATTAGCAATCTCATATGTGATTAAAACAAGCTTTCAAGAACTAAGACGAGCATTTATTACCAATCTAAACAAGTCATTAATGCTTCAAACATTAGGTAAAAACATAAATGCATTTCATTAAAACTCATTCAAAGATAAAAGAGTCAAAACATCCACTTGCCTCAAGTCTTCAATCAATGAAAACAAGCTCTTAGCACTCTTGCAAGTCAAGGAAACAAGCTCTACCAAAACCCCTAAAACAAACCCTAAAATGGGTCAAAACAATGAGGGAGAAGAGAGAGCTTTCTATATTGAAAATGTAGCTTCTCTAAGGCTAGAAGAACACTAATCTAGAAGATTAGGAAGAGGGCTTACCAATAGGTTCTCCAAATAAGCAAAGCAAGCTAGAAGAGGATCTTGGAGAGATGGGATTCCTTCAAAAATAGTGTCAATGGAGAGCCCTTGAAGTGGAGAAGAAAATCATGTAATCTTTTGAGATGATGGTGCAAGTTTGGTGATGATTGAGCAAGGAGAAGAAGAGAAAAGTGCACCAAAAACCCTAGGTTCAAGGAAGTTGCTGGAAAAAGAGAAAATGGGGGAAAGAGCTCTCTTTTATAAGCTACACAAGTGGGCTCCACCATCTAGTAACCTAGTTGGGCTGAAATAGCGGTTTTCGGGGCTCCGGATGAAATCGACGAAGAAGGAAGAAATGATCGTCGAAATATCTAGTTTTAAAAAGTTTATGTTTCGCGGGTTTCGGGATTAACACTAATTTGGTACAGATTTGGAGTAAAAGTATTGTTTTGCCCTTAAGGCTAGAAAAGTCAAGTTTTGGGGTTTCGAACGGGAACGGGATCAACATGAAAGTTGAAGACAATAACGAGATAAACAAAATGGGATAAAATACAAATAAAGAAAACCAAGATAAAACCTCAAGTATACGAAAAGCCATAAACAAGGAACCCCCAAAGGGCCCCACTAATACCAAAGGCACTCAAAATCCCCAAAGCTATTTCCAAGCTATTCTAAACCGACTAAACCAAATCCACAAAGCAAAACAAGACTAACACGCGACTAACTAAGCACTAATCGAGATCACTCGGGTCGGGGTCTTACACTCCGCCGCCGGTAGGCCTGTTTTTGCTTCCCGAGAGTTGATGTAGGGTCAAACGTTGTCCGTTTGACTTGAAATTTGGCATGGGGCCTTTTGGAGGTATTCTGAGACCATCCGTAGGCTCTGATCGAAGTTTTGAAGTCTTCGACATTGTCGCTGCCGGGAGCTCCTGTCTGGCTGTTGGAGGAGTGAAGTTAGGCCAAATGACGTCGAAATGGCCCGAAACTTCATTTGTACCCCTCTTTTGGCTGCTTTGAAGGATCTTGCAGTTTTTGTTTGATTCTGACAAGATCTGGTGATTGAAGTGGCGCCTTCCTATTTATGGCAGGATGTGATTCCATGTAGCTTTTGGTGTTGAAGGGACATAGTGACATTTTTGGTGTCAACAAACCCGATAATCCCGTCCTTAATCCGGGGAGCACGGCGCGACGGACTAGAAAATTTCGCCCGCACGCGCTAATTATTTTCCCACAGGATTCCGCGGTGAGGATCCCAGACGATCCATCACAACAAATAAATCTAATGCACATCAATAATAATGTTATGCGGAAGCATGTAGCAAAATAAAACTCCATATAACACAAGATAAATGTACAAGTTCGATATCAAAAAAGAAATATATACATAGCATAACCAAAGTTAATTACAGTTGTGATAGCAAAAGTAGTTTAATTTATACAACCCTGACAAAGCCAACAAAGGCTATAAACAAAATTCCCAAAAATAACTGTCACTTTCCCAAAAGATGTTATCGATGCTCCAAACCAAATGTGAAGTCTACATGACATCATTTGGTTGCCACTCGGGCTCCACCTGAGGCCCTACTGCCTCCAGCGTATACACCGCCTCAAATGCTGCGGGTCCGACATCTGACACCAAACAAGAGAAGTATCAGACACGACGGTCTGGCAGGTGAATAAAACAGACCTGATATACAAGTTATAAGTGTCATGTTTAAAATCATAAGGATACTGGTAAAAACAAATCATATATAAGGAATAAATCAAATGAATTATTTCAGTGCAAACAAATGATTTCCATAATTTAAATATCTCAATTTATCTGACAAATAATCAAAATAATGGCAAACCACATTTAGCTAAATTCTCCTATTACCGAAGTAACAAGAGCAAACAGACAGAAACCGTTGCCATAAAAATGGCCGGAACAGACAGAGCCGTTGCCACATAAAGTGGGACGGAAATCAGAACCGTTGCCACTACCCGTGGGACCGGAAAACAGAACCGTTGCCACTACTCGTGGGACCGGAAATAGACAGAACCGTTGCCATGGCCGGACAAACAGACAGAATCCAAACTGCAGTTAGCAAATAGTTTTAAAGATTCCAAGCTGGGTGATCAGCCCAACAAGGTAACCTAAGCTTAGTGGTGCCTTTACATTTCAAAACCTGAACTGATACAAGTCAAGTTCTCCTTGGCTCATGGGCTCGCACTACAAAGCTCTGGCCCCATCTTGCCTTGAGATTCAAATCCAAAACTGTAAGACCCCGACCCGAGTGATCTCGATTAGTGCTTAGTTAGTTGCGTGTTAGTCTTGTTTTGTTTTGTGGATTTTGGTTTGGTTTAGTTTAGAATAGCTTTGTAATAGCTTTGGGGATTTTGAGTGCCTTTGGTATTAGTGGGGCCCTTTGGGGGTTCATTGTTTATGACTTTACGTGTACTTGAGGTTTTATCTTGGTTTTCTTGATTTGCATTTTATCCCGTTTTTTTTATCTCGTTATTGTCTTCAACTTTCATGTTGATCCCGTTCCTGTTCGAAACCCCGAAACTTGACTTTTCTAGCTTCAAGGGCAAAACAGTACTTTTACACCAAATCTGTACCAAATTAGTGTTATTCCCGAAACCCGCGAAACATATACTTTTTAGAAAATAGATATTTCGACGATCATTTCTTCCTTCTTCGTCGATTTCATCCGAAGTCCCGAAAACCACTATTTCAGCCCAACAAGGTTCTAGTTGGTGGAGCCCACTTGTGTAGCTTATAAAAGAGAGCCATCTCCCTCCTTTTTCTCTTTTTCCAGCAACTTCCTTGAGCCTAGGGTTTCCCTTTCTTCTTCTTGTTCTTCCATCATCAAGAGACATCACCAAACTTGCACCATCATCTCAAAGGGTTTCATTATCTTCTTCTCCACTTCAAGGGCTCTCCATTGGTACCATTTTTGGAGGAATCTCATCTCTTCAAGACCCTCTTCTAGCTTGTCTTGCTCTTTTGGAAAACCATTTGGTAAGCTCTCTCCCTAATCTTCTAGATTAGTGTTCTTCTAGTCTTAGGGAAGCTACATTTTCATTATTGAAAGCTTTCTCTTCTCCTTCATTGTTTTGACCCATTTTAGGGTTTGTTTTGGGGGTTTTTGTAGAGCTTGTGTTCTTGACTTGCAAGAGTGCTAGGAGCTGTTTTTCCTTTAATTAAAGACTTAAGGCAAGTGGATGATTTGATGCTTTTACCTTTGAATGAGTTTTGATGAAATGCATTTATGTTTTCACCTAATGTTTTGAGGTATTGATGACTTGTTTAGACTTGAAATAAATGCTCATTTTAGTTCTTGATAGCTTGTTTTATCCATGTTTTGGATTGCTCATCAGGTTTTAAGAAAGGAAGGAAAAGATTGGAAAAATTAGAGGAACCACTGAACTGCTGTAACAGAACTTGGGTTCTGTTACGCAGTTCACGCGGTCGATCGGCCAAGGGGCGCGGTCGACCCGGGACACTGGAACAGGCCCCCCAGTTGAAGACCTGCTGCACTGCGGGATTCTCTGCTCCGCAATGCACGCGGTCGACCGGCCAAGGGGCGCGGTCGACTGGCCACACAGAGGTCAGGCTCCAAATCACTGTTCATCCCATTTAAGGTTACAACTCCCGGTCGACCTGGCCCATGGCCGGTCGACAGAACCCCTGTGTACGCGGTCGACCGGCCATGGGCCAGGTCGACCGGCCCAACTGGAAACCTGCTGAAAAAATGGACTTTTGCCCTATGATTAGATGGACTTTAAATGGAACTTAGTGACCCTTTGATGGACCCGTTGGACTTCTTTTGAGGACGGTTGAACCGACATTTCCTCATGGTTAATCCGGTCGTATCGGTACTTAACCTAATTCAATCTTGGACAGTGCGGAACGACGGGATATCCTTTCTTTTATCTAAATGCGAAATTGGTTTGTTTGGGTATCGCGAATCCGTTTTCCTTTCGATGACTGAGTAGGTTGTAAGGTACTACTAGATTAACATTGTGCTTAGGATCCCATCCCTATTAGGTCTTGTTTAACTAAACTTCGATTAGGGTTTGAATCCCTAAGGTGCATAACACGGAATGTCTCCAAACTCAAGGAGTACCAAGTGATCATCACAATCGACATACAGGGTCCTTATTCACTTGATTTACATCGAATCCCGATACTTGTCCCGAATTTCAAAAAATGTGATTTATCATTCCTGAAAACATTGAATTTGAAACTAGAGCTTTTGCTAGCCCCGACATGCACTTCCCGTTCGAAAATGAAATTAGTGCTTTTGAGCACCCCGTCCCGCCCATTTATTTAAGTGCATTATATATGATTTGTACATGTCTTGTTTTACACGATTTGACCTATGAGTCGGCACCACTAAGCTTCGCTTTCCTTGCCGGTTTGATCTACCGACTTGGAGACCCTTTCCCGTCCCGCCAGCTGCAGTTTTGGATCCCGCTACCCGATTATTACCGTGGTCTTGTCCCGATACCCGGTTCGCTACCGTGGTCCCGTCCCGTATTGTATTATATTATGTATATGTTACTTATGTTGCATCTCCTCACTTCGGTGACTGAGACAACATCCCGATATGCTCATGTCACTTCGGTGATAGAGGACTTAGCTATGTGTGGTTGCCATCTTGTCTGTTTCCCGTTTCCTTGGATACCTTACATGTTTTATATTGCATATGTATTTGCATAAATGTTTCTCTTGTTTTTGTTTTGACAGGTTTAAATGTTTTACAAGGTATTTTCTTTATTGTTATGTCTTTTCACCCGTTTGCCAAACCGTTGTGTTTGACCCTTTGCTTTGGTACTTAGGTCCCGTTGTTGGTCTCCCCAAGGAGGAGCACGAGGAGGCGGTCGGAGAACCGCAACGTTTAGTTGAGTGGCACGCCGATGATGTCATCTAGACATTCGGGTGCTTGAGCTACGAAACATTTTGGAGATAGTGATTAACCATTCTTTTAGGAAACTTGATACTTTATTCATTGGCCTTTGTTGGCCTCTATTTTTGGGAACAATGTAATTAAACTACTTTGTTGTAAACCTTAACTTTATTTTGGGGTTATAGCTTTAATGATCATTGCTCATTTTGATACTAGTATGAAACATGCATTAATCTTGTATCGTGGACATGAATGTATGAAATAGATTTGCTACACGCTTCCGCACATAAAAGAAATATTCATGTCAATGTGATATCCTCACCGCGGACACCTGTGGGAAATCGCGTGTACGAGTGGCATCCTTCTTGATGGACTCGTATACGTTTGGTTTTAGATTTAAAATAATTCATGCACATGATGGACCCGATTCCTTCCCTCTCTCCCGCTGGCCTCCGCCCCGGGTCTTTCGGGGTGCGGCGGAGGGGAGGAGAAGAAAAAGGTAAAGGGTTTCAACATCTTTTTTTTTTGTACGGGTATGCCAATTTCACTTTTCTACTTGGAATTTAGAAACGGTGATCCGAAGATCCACCTTCACAAGTAGAAAGGGGAAATGAAACTTTTTCTAGTTTTCCATTGCACACATATTTTAAGAAAAGAGACAAAGGGGTTTTTTTTTGAATGCCGTGAAAGGCGATTTCATTTGTTGCCGTGAAAGGCGATTTTGCCGTAAAAGGCGATTTACAAGTCTCATCCATTATGAAAGACAAGAATTGTGATTTTTGTCTCTAAAAGAAAAATAAAGTACAATAGAAATCAACAAAAGGAATCTGACTTCTCATTCGATTGTGGGGACACGTTCAGATCGACGGTCGCGAGTCATGTATGGGCTCCTCCATCGTCCATGCAGATGAGAACACGATGCTTGGATTCTTGGCTCGGCTTTCTAACCTCAGATTTTTAAAGAATAAAGACCAAGAGAAGGTCTTATATCCGATAAAAAAGCTAAGTAAACGGGCTGAAAAGCCATGTTTTAGCCATGTTGGTAGAAGAAGGGAGGTCCTTGGGAGGGTGGCCCCCCAAGGGTGCTTCAATCACCTTTTGGTGGTCTTTGCAGCAGAGTTGCAGGGCTTCTAGATTTTTTGTCTTCTTCGGGGGGAAAGCGAGAGATAGATCCGGATAGCACTCGCCTTTGTTCCCTTTGGAATGTCCTCCTATTTATAGGCATTTGGTAGCCATTTAGGAGGGTTTATGAGCATTGAATGCATTAATACTCATAATGGGAGGAGTTACAAGTTTTAAAGCATTTGTTTTGTAACTCCTTTTTTCTTGAATCTGATTGGCCGATGGAGAATAATGAGCTTTTAATTGCCTTTAATCCCCATCATGGGAGGAGTTTCATGGCTTTAATGCCATAAATCCTTTGACTTGTAACTCCCATTTGCTTGCTTTTGATTGGGCCGTCCAAAATAATGAGTTAATGACCGCATTAACTTGTCATAAAACGGGTCATTTAACTTCATTAATTGGTCGCCAAGTCGCTCGAAGAGTCGCGGGCCGCGCCGTGTCTTTTGGAATTCTTCTTGAGATGACCGCCGGTGGATCCACATGTTGTTTGATGTCGGATGGCGATGCAATTTTAGACATTGATCAATGTCAACGTGCCGGCAACATCTGTCCTGTCGATTTCACGATCGGGCGGGCAGAAAGTGTGCTTTCTTTGTCGGCCGGTTGGCGAATTCGAGGCATCTAATGATCATCCAATGACTTCGGCATCGAATCCGTGATGTTTGACGAAGATCGACGGATTTCATGCACGAAAAATCAGATTTTGGAAAAATCACAGGGGCCAATCAACTCGAAACGCGAAAAGGACCCGAAAAAGTGGGTTTCCGGCGACTTTTGGGTCGCCGGAAATTCCATGGTCGCCGGCGACCATGGGCCTTGGGCCCGTTTTTTGGTCGCCTTTCGGTCGCCGTTTCTTCGCCGTTTTTCGATCTTTTTTCATTCTTTTTTCTTCTGATTTTTTCCTGACATTTCCCCTCATTTATTGGCCTGATTCTCTTGAAGAAAACCCGAAGAGAAGCCACGTAAATCGGAGCACAAAGTTTCCTATTTTTCTGGAAAGCCGAAGACTTTGTTGTGCGGTTTTGCCAATTTTTTGTCAAGCATTGAAACTAGGCCAAACGATGTCGGAATGACCTGAAATTTGACGTGGAGCTTCTTGAGCATTAGATGGGACCAACCATAGGCTTTGGTTTGAGTTTTGAAGCCTTTTGGGGCCCCGCAAACGCTTGCCTTAATTTCGCCATGAGAGAAATGCCGAGCTTTGACTTGTGGTCAACCGATGTCCGATTGACCTGAAATTTGACAGGGAGCCTCCTGAGTAGTAAGTAAGACCAACCATGGGCTTTAGTTTGAGTTTTGAAGCCTTTTGGGGTCCCGCAAACGCTCGCCTTGATTTCATCTCGAGGGAAGTGCCGAGCTTTGAAACTAGGCCAAACGATGTCCGTTTGACCTAAAACTTGACAGGGGACCTATTGGAGTCATTTTGAGATGATCCATTAGCTCCAATTTGAATGCCATGATTCCGGGGTGCTCCGCTGCCGATGGGCTTGTTTTTGCTTCCCGAGAGTTGATGAAGGGTCAAACGTCGTCCGTTTGACTTGAAATTTGGCAGGGGACCTTTTGGAGGTATTTTGAGACCATCCGTAGGCTCTGATCGAAGTTTTGAAGTCTTCGACACTGTCGCTGCCGGGAGCTCCTGCCTGGCTGTCGGAGGAGTGAAGTTAGGCCAACTGATGTTGAAATGGCCCGAAACTTCATGTGTACCCCTCTTTTGGCTGTTTTGAAGGATCTTGCAGTTTTTGTTTGATTCTGACAAGATCTGGTGCTTGAAGTGGCGCCTTCCTATTTATGGCAGGATGTGGCTCCATGTAGCATTTGGTGTTGAAGGGACATAGCGACATTTTTGGTGTCAACAAATGCCCCCCTCGAGGTACAGCGACGAGGTGTGCAGCTCTGGCAGTCGGTGTGCCTCGAAGAGAATTTGAAGGAGATCTTCTTGCTTGACCAAGAGTCTTGAGCGTTTTTCTTTTGATGGAGTTGCTTTTTGAGCTTCCAAGGGATTTTGCGGTAAGGAGAGGGGTCATGTACCGTCTCAAGGCAAGGATTTTGAAATGACATTTGGATATGGGTTTTTGGTTTTGGGTTTTCCCTTTTAACCTTGTGAACCTAAAGGCTTTATGTGGCACTTTAGGCGGTTAAGAAGGTTTTTGGTTTTTGGTTTTTGACCTTGTGACCTAACAGGCTGTATGTGGTGAGTTAGGGGGTCGGGATTTTGGTTTTTGGTTTCGGCCTTGTGACCTAACAAGCTGTATGTGGCAAGTTAGGGGACCATGGTTTGGTTTTTGGTCACTCTTTGGGACAATTTTGGGTCCATTGGAGTGTTTTGGTTTTTTGTGGAATGTCAATTTCAAGATTGTGGCTTGATTTGGTGCATGGGGTTGGATGGTTGGGTTTCTTTTGGAAGCTTATGAAGCTTTTGACTTTTTTGTATGGTCCAATCAACTCAAGAGAGGCATGGAACCATTTTTGTATGCTCTTGGTAAGAGAAATTTTGACTAAAAGCCACTTTTAGTGCCTAGGTGGTCAAACCTGGCTCATATGGGCTAACCCATGGGACCTTAAGCTTTTAAGAATGGCTTAGATCTCATGTGGTGTCATTTTGTAAAGAATATCTAAAGATATCCTTTGTGTAGAGAATATCTAAAAATATCCTTACTTGGAGAGAATCTCTCAAGTTTCCTTGATTTTGGGAGAGATTTTCTCAAAGTATCTTTCTTTGGGAGAAAGTTTCTCAAATCCCCTTTCTTTTTGGAGAGAATTTCTCAAGAATCTCCTCTTTAGGAGAGAATATCTCAAATCTCCCTTTCTTTTAGGAAGTTTGCTAATCTTAGCACTTACCTCCTTGCTTTTCTCCTCCTTTCCTCTTTTGGTTTGCTTTCTCTATAAAAGCAATGGAGATGGGTTTTCTTTCTCTTGTTGCTTTCTTTTTGCAAAAACCTTCAAGAGTGCTCCAAGAATTTCTCAAGGATCTTCAAGTTTTCTTCTCCTTCTTCTCCATGGCTTCAAGTACGTCTTTTTTTTCCAAGAAAACCCCATGTAGATGTAGGAAAGTTTCATTTTCTTCTTTTTTTCTTCTTTTCTTTTCTTTTCTCTTTTTTTTTTTTCACATGTTTTCTTTCTTCTCTTTTTTTTTTGTTGTTCTTTTTTTCTTCTTTTTTTTTTTCACGTGTTTTCTTTTTCCCTTTTTTTTTCACGTGCTTTCTTTCTCTTTTTTTTTCACGTGCTTTCTTTCTTTTTTTTTTTTTTTTTTTTTTTTTTTTTTTTTTGCACGCCATGATATGAGGTTTATGCAATTCAAGATGATCATGCATTTTTTTTATTTTTTTAATGCATCAAGATAAAAGGCTAGAATTTCTAGGTCAAGTCAACATGGATGTTGACTTAGACAAAGTTTGATTGGTTTTGACCAAATTGGGTTGGAATTGGTCAAACTTTTGTCAAAGTTTTCCTAGCATCTAATGCATGATGATTTTATGCATGATTTTTGGTAAATGGAATTGGGAGTATGATGATGCATACCTCGAATTTTCTTGCAAGTCTTGGGATTTTTGGAGCTTGCAGCAATGTTGAGCCCACTTCTCCAGTCTCGCAGAATTTCGAGGAACTTTGCAAGTTTTGGAATTTTGAGCTCGCAGCAATGTTGAGCTCTTTTCTGATCTTGCGAAGATTTGAGAGGAAAGGCTTGATCTCGCAGCAATGTCTGAATTCAAGCCTTCTTCGAGAATCCTTCATTGATTATGAGCTCGCAGCAATGTTGAGCTCATCTTCAAGCTTCCTTTCTTTTTCGGGGTGCCTCCCTTTTCTTCGAAATTGCCCCGGAACCATGCCAAAATTTCGCCAGGATTTTTTTAGCAAAATTCTGTCATTTGGTGTTTGATTTCTTCCTTTCTGACTTTTGCAGGTGGTTCTTCCAGAACGAACAAGGGTAAGGGCCTTGTTACTGATGCACCTCGCCGATCTGCCAGATCTTCCAATACAGCCGTTCAGCAGGCTTGGGAAAAGGTCGACGGGAATCTCCGAAGAAAGATTCAGGAGCATGAGCGATGGCAACTTCTTTGGGAGGAATTCCCCCGTGCTGAAGATGGATCGCGGTTTTCTACCGCATTTTATGGCGGCATCTTAAAGAAGCGTGGCCTGGAAGCCTTGGAGGCTGAGGCCAAGAGTCTGCTTGAGGACCTTAGTCTTTGGTTGAAGACTATGATGGACTGAGCTTTTGACAGACTTTCTTCGTTCTTCTTTTTTTTTGGTACCTCCATGTATAAACATTTTGGCACTCTCTTTTTTTGTATCCCCTTGTTCTACTTAAATTCTTTTTGTTGAAAATAAGCAAAAGTTGAATGGGAATGTTTGTTTGAAAATTTTGATCAAAAGGTTATCATTTTGTGAAAATCTTTTGTCAAAAGTGTTGTTTTGGCATGAAAGCCGGATTTTGTGGCACAAAGCCTGGTTTTTGATGGCTTGAAAACCGAAAATTTTGAAGTGGCATGAAAGCCGATTTTGGTGGCTTGAAAGCCAAATTTTGGTGGCGTGAAAGACGATTTTTGGCATGAGAGCCGATTTTTTGTTTTTGGCGTAAAAGCCGGATTTTGGCATGAGAGCCGATTTTTTGTTTTTGGCGTAAAAGCCGGATTTTTTGGCATGAGAGCCGATTTTTTTGTTTTTGGCATAAAAGCCGGATTTTTTGAAAACCAAGTTTTGTTTTGTTGGCATGAGAGCCAGATTTTGTTTTGATTTTTGGCGTGAAAGCCGATTTTTGGCGTAAAAGCCGAGTTTTTGGCGTAAAAGACAGATTTTTGGTGTAAAAGCCGATTTTTTATTTTTGGCATAGAAGCCGAGTTTTCGGCATGGAAGCCGAGTTTTTGGCGTAAAAGCCGGGTTTTTGGTTTTCAAAAATGCAAGTATCGACTAAGAGTCGCCTCCCTGCTGAATGGTATTGCAAGAATCGATGGAATGTCGCCTCCTTGCTCATTCGGTTGCGAGTATCGATGGAATGTCGCTTCCTCGCGAAGTTGGGTGCAAGTATCGACTAAGCGTCGCTTCCCTGCTTTTCTTCAAAAATGTTGTTTTGCGGGTATCGATGGAATGTCGCCTCCCCACGATTTTTGAAATTTTGAGGTTTTTTCGAACCTTTGTTTTTCTTTTGAAATTTGGGTTGTGGATATCAACTGGAATGTTGCGTCTCCACGATTTTTGAAATTTTGCAAGTATCAACGAGGTGTTGCTTCCTTGCGATTTTGAGGTTTTGGAAGTATCGAATGGGGTTCGCATCCTTCCAATGGGTTTTTGCGAGTATCGACTTGACACCGCTTTCCCGATTTTTGCTTTTAGACACGAGGGTCGTAAATTTTGACCTAAGACCATTTTTGGAGGTAAAAGGTAAGGTGGACTAGGGTGGAAATTCCTAAGTCCTGATTTTTGTTTCAAACCAAGAATTTTGGGTTCAAGGATCGAAAATTTTGGTTAAGTTTGGGAAGAGGCTCCTAAACTTAGATTTTTGGATTTTGATTTTCTTTTGAACAATGAAACGATGAAAGTAAGCATTGTTTTGAAAGTTTCAAAAGGAGTGGGTTTGACGAGCAAGTACCTAGAAATAGGCTTTGGCCTTGCAGGCGTCGCTCTGACCCAGTGGAGGAAGTCTTCAAGGGTAGTACCGCTTCAAGAACTTGCCGTTGATGGGCAGCATACATCTATCACATTCCATGTTTAGAAGTGCGTATGCGCCATTGGAGAAGACTTGGTCGATGACGAAGGGTCCTTCCCATTTTGGTTCAAATTTGCCTTTGGATTTGTGAGCGAAAACCATCGGCCTTTTCACCGCAAGAACCAAGTCACCCTTTTTGTGGGCGCGTTGCCTGACCTTTTTGTCGAAAGATCCAGCCATGCGTGCTTGGTAGAGCTCAATGTTTTGGAGTGCCTCGAGCCGTCTCTCATCGAGACTGTCCAGCTCTTGGAGTCTTAATTTGGCATTGCTTTCTTGCGTCATGTCATTTTGTAGAGATACCCTTAAGGAAGGAATTTGTACCTCTAAAGGGACAACAGCTTCGCATCCATAGACCAAGGAGAATGGCGTGCTATGGGTCGGTCCTCGAACGGTAGTTCGGTAGGCCCACAAAGCTTCGGATAGTTTGTCGCCCCAGTCCCTTTTGTGGCTAGAGACCATTTTCTTGAGAATTTTGCAGAGTGTCTTGTTGAAGGCCTCTGGCAGTCCATTCGCCGCCGGATTGTACGGTGTTGAAGGACAACTTTGGATTTTGTATTTGTCGCAAAACCTGTAGAATCTGTGATCACGGAATTGTGGTCCGTTATCATGGACGAATCTTTTAGGTATGCCGAAGCGACAAATGATGTTGGTGCGCAAGAACTGAAGGACTGATGAGGTCTTCATTTCATTGAGCGCAAAAGCTTCTGACCACTTGGAGAAATAATCCGTAGCGGCGAAGATGAAACGATGACCTTTGCTTGACGGAGGGGAAACAGGACCTATGATGTCCATACCCCAGGCTTCGAAAGGCCATGAAATTGCTGTAGGATGTAGCCATTCTGGAGGCATGTGGACATAGTCTCCATGAACTTGGCATTGTTGGCAGCGTTTGGCAAATTGCATTGCGTCAGCTACCATGGTAGGCCAATAATAACCTAACCTTTTTATCTGATCGTAGAGCTTTGGACCAGCCTGATGAGCTCCACAAAGACCAGCATGCACCTCTTTGAGAGTTTCTTCAGCTTCTTGTTGTGATAAGCAGCGTAGAAGTACTCCATTGTAGGATTTTCTATAGAGCATCTTTGAGGGAATGTCCAAATGAAAGTTTGGGGTTCGTCTTTGAACACTTACCCGTTCTTTTGGATCTTCAGGCAGGATTCCGAACATAATATAATCAATGAACGGATCCCTCCAGTCGCCGATCGGAGGTCTGAGGATGGAGATCCGACTTCCAACCAGTTGGTGGCATTCAGCAACTGCTTGGTGTGTATTGAGGGGAGGGAGAATCCTTCTCTCACACACTGTAACTTGCATCTGTTCTCCTTCTTGGACCGCCATAGAGGCGGCGAGTCCAGCCAGGGCATCTGCACGGATGTTTTCGCCTCTACGAATGTGGGTGATATGACAGATGTCAAATTTTTGCCGAAGTGATTGTGCCTTGTTGTAGTAAGGCAACAGATCAGGCTTCCTGATTTCAAATTTCTGATTCATCTGGTTGACGATCAGTTGAGAATCCCCGAAGGCTTCTAGCACTGTGATGCCGGATTCGAGGGCGAGTTCCAATCCTACAATCAGGGCTTGGTACTCAGCTGCATTGTTTGAACATGGTTCCAGTAGCGAGAAGGCGTGTGGAATCATGTATTTGTCGGGACTAACAAAGAGGATGCCAATCCCTGATATTTGATTTCCTTTTTCACTTGTCCTGGTTGCACCGTCGAAGTACATATCCCAGGAAGCATTTGATAAGGAAGCCTCCACGTTGTAGACTGACTCGTCTGGGAGATCATCCCTGAGTGGAGAATCTTCAGGCAACGGATGCTCTGCAAGAAAGTCTGCCAGAGCTTGACCTTTGATTGCTTTTTGTGGTACATACCTAATATCAAATTGTGACAGGAGGATAGACCATTTTGCCAGTCGGGCATTGAGGGAACCTGCTTTTGTGACAAGGACCTTCAGGAGATTGATCCTCGAGATCAGGTATACTGTGTTGGACAGCAGATAGTGACGTAGCTTTTGTACAGCAAACATCACTGCAAGACATTCTTTTTCGACTGGAGAGTAGCGATGCTCTGCACCTACCAGCATGCGGCTGAGATAGTATAGAGCAGCTTCTTTTCCCTCATGATTTCCTTGTGCAAGTAGAGCTCCCAAAGAGTGGTCGAGGGCTCTTGTGTACAAGATAAATGGTTTTCCAGTTGTGGGGGCAGCCAGTACTGGAGGTTTGGTCAGGTATGACTTGATGTCTTGGAACGCAGTTTCGCATTCATCATCCCAGACAAAGTCCACGCCCTTTTTCATTAGGCGGGAGAATGGACGGCATTTCCCTGACAGGTTGGAGATGAACCGTCGAATGTATGCCAATCTTCCTTGAAGCCCTTTTAACTGTCTCAGGGTTTTTGGGGATGGCATTTCTAGGATAGCCTTGACTTTGATAGGGTCAAGCTCTATTCCCGCTTTCCGAACTACGAATCCGAGGAACTTACCCGATGATACACCGAAGAAGCATTTAGGGGA
>QPKB01000715.1:0-21628 GCA_003546025.1 Camphora micrantha
CAGTTGAGCAGGATTAGCATCGAGAATCAGGATAACATAATATCTAATCTAAAACATATGGCATTTCACACGGAAGTGTATACCGCGATATTATGCTGCGCCTCCCATATTAACACAGTTGCGGGGAATCTCATAAGTGTGGGAATGACACGACCGCAATCACCATCATCAGTCTCACCACTCTCATCACTCGGGGAGACCGGACCGGCATCACGCCGTCCGTCTAAAACATAGCTCATCATGATAACTCACTCAACACTCATAAATACTCCTACCAGTGATGATCAGTCCAAAGGTGAGCTTAAAACAACTGAGTGAATGTCTATGCCGGACTCAAGGAAACATGAAGGTCTGTGTCTGTCTAGGCTTTACCTTACGTGAACAAGGTCCTAACAAAGTCTCTAAGAGGTCCAAGTATTAATTTCATTTACCATGGATCACAATCCAAATCCAAAGCCCACTCGTTGGATTGATACTCAGGCCCATCAAGTACATGGCCTGGTCTAAGACAGTCCAACGAGGTAACAAGTCCATTTCCAATGTTAAACACCCTATATAATCAGCCTCTCCAATCTAGGTATTATACAACCATACATAGGCCATAAAAAGGGCCCGCCTAGCCACAGACACGGGTCAATGTTCACCCATTTACATCACCGGGTCACCTCTAAGTAGTCCTAGGTTCAGGTCTTCCATTTATTCAGTTCATTAACTGGTATAAACAATAATAAGGACAAATAGAGTGACAGTAATATGATGAGAGAGATAATCTCCAAATACAAGATTCAATGGGGAAATATCAACAACCCAACCTAGGTAATTGGTCCACTATCAGGTTCAGGTCAATCCCAGGTAATTTGATCCTTAAATGATACCTCTGATGCTAATAAATATTGTGTTCGGTGCTTCAAAAGTTACGAGCATCATTTGTAACACAAAAGGGTCGAATCATCTTAGATTCCATAACCTGGACCTTAATTTCTGGACCCACGAGTCAAGTTGAGCCACACCATTGACTCGGGCTGGGCACAATGATGGAAGTCTATTTGGATGGTCAATGGGCCCCACACATGATCACAACAATAGAAAATTAGAATCTAGAAAGTGTCGCTGTACACAGTGTGCTCAGCTGACTCCCTTGCCTGGTAATCAGCTCAGCACACTGGGACCAGTGAAGTCTCTCTCCTGCAGGCAATGCCTGGTTGTTCACAAATTCCTGTGAGCTCGGCAAAACCCCTTGGCCTAGGTAGTTGGCCGTGCCCACTGAAAGTCCTGGTTTAAGGAGATGTCCCAGGTCCTAGTTTCCCTCGTTGGAAGTCTATCTTATGGAGTTCTAGGAATCAAGCTCGGAGTACGGCCTAGCACGGAGCTCAGCAAGATACTCAGCTCGGTCACCTAGTTCAATTCGGGCAAAGCGTCGAGCTCGGTCAGATACTGAGGCAGCTCGGTAAGGTGCTGAGCTCGATCAAACACAGAACTTAAATAAAGTACAGAGCTCCTAAAACATAGAGCTCGGTAAAGAACAGAGCTCGGTAAAACAGAGTTTGGCCAAGTACTGGGCTCAAAAACAGCGCAGGGTTCTGAGGGCGGTCAGGCACTGAGCTCGGTCAAGTGCAGAGCTCAGACATATAACTGAACTCGGCCATGACGCTGGGCTCGGCCTTGACACTGATCTCAGCTTGAGCATCGTGCTCGGCAGAACGCTGAGTTGTCAAGCGCAGAGCTCAGCCATATCACTGAGCTTGGCCTTGACACTGAGCTCGGCCTTGAGCATCGTGCTCGGCAGAACGCTGAGTTGTCAAGCGCAAAGCTCAGCCATATCACTGAGCTCGGCCTTGAGCATCATGCTCGGCAGAACGCTGAGTTGTCAAGCACGGAGCTCAGCCATATCACTGAGCTTGGCCTTGAGCATCGTGGCAGAACACTGAGGTGTCCAACGCAGTGTTCGGCCATATCACTGAGCTCGGTAAAAGCACAGAGCTCGGCTTATGACACTGAGCTTGTCTTTGAGCATCGTGGCAGAACACTGAGATGTCCAGCGTAGAGTTCGGCCATATCGCTGAGCTCGGTAAAAGCACTGAGCTCGGCCTGAGCATCGTGCTTGACAGAACACAAACGCTCTGCAATTCCAGAGTTCTGGTTTCCCTTTTTAACATTCCAGAACTCAACCCATCTCGCCCAATCACCACATACACATTATAATCATGAAAAACACTCCAATAAGCATTCAACCAACCAATCCATGGTCCATTGATCTTCCAAATGAGATCAACCCATCCATCAATGGTCAAACATCCATGAAAACATGCTCAAAGGTAGATCTAACAATTCTAACATCAATTGAATAGGAAATCTCAGAATCAAAGACAATAAACATCCATTGTATGTTAAATAAGGATATTGTAATTGCCTTGACCAATTGCAGAAGGAAGAGAAGAGAAACAGAGACCCAATCCGGTAAAGGGAAATCCCAGCTCTAAGGCGTCCTCAGACTCACGATCAGCCCCAAAATTCTGATCTAGAAGAGATCTCTACCCTTATACCCATTTCCACCAGAGAATTGCTATAAGGAACAAAACCTAGAGGGAGAAAAAGGGAATTCCATAAGAACTGAACAAGAAGGGGGTGTTCACCTGATTCGATTAGGAAGAGGGACGACTGAGACCGAGACAGAGAGAGAAGCCCAAGTCGAATAAGATGTTGCTGAGATCGTCTTCTTCTTCTTAGGGTTCTATAAGGAAAAAAGAGAGGGAGGAGGCAGGCTTGGAGGGAACTTGGGAGAGTGTTGGAGGCAAACAATGGAAGAAGAGGGAAATGAGAGAGAGGAACAGTAGCCAACGCATGGTGTTGGAAGGTATTGTATAAATAGGTTGAGTTGGGTGGTGAGGTACAGTAATACCCTTTTGTTAACATGGGATTAGGGTTAGGATCATGGGTAGTTTGGTCTTTAGGTGGGAATTTAGAAACTTCTCAAGTGGAAACCCCCCTATAGTAAATAATAATATCTAGCTAGGGCCTCTAACCAACTCAAAACTATAAAAGACACTCTAAAAACTCTCTAAATTACACAAAAGGGTCTATAACTTAGGAAAATACATATCTACCTTTACTAACCCCTATTAATTAGTATAGATAAGTATCTTAGGCTATAAAATAGTATTCAAATTCAAAAGTGAGGGTCCACAAGAGGTGGGGCCTCACATCACTCCTCCTTTAGAACATTTGGTCCCCAAATGTAAGAACAAAGCAAGAATATACCTGCGGTATGAGATGCGGGTAGTCCTTCATTACCTGATCGCGCAACTCCCACGTAGCCTCTTCTGGAGTGTGATGCTCCCACTGAACTTTCACCCACTGAATTGTGCGGTTTCGGAGCACTTGCTCTTTGGTGTCGATGATAGCAACTGGTCTGGCGACGTATGAAGCGTCTAGCTGAATATCGAGCGGCTGGTGATAAAGGATATGCGTAGGATCCTCCACATACTTCTTCAGCATAGAGACATGAAAGACATCTTGCACTCCTGATAACTCTGGCAGTAACTGAAGCTTGTAGGCGACATCTCCGATCCTGGACCTGATCTCGAATGGCCCAACATATCTCCGCGCTAACTTACCCTTCTCGCCAAATCTAAGGGTACCTCTGGTTGGGGAAACCTTTAAGAACACCTTGTCTCCCTTCTGGAACTTAAGAGGTCTGCGCCTGTTGTCTGCATAGCTCTTCTGTCGACTACGGCTGATCTTCAGGTTCTCTACTATCTGCCGGATCTTCTCGCTGGTGTCGCTGACGATAGACGGTCCATGGAAACTCCTGACGCCAACTTATTCCCAACAGACTGGGGTCTTGTATCTCCTGCCGTACAGAGCTTCAAAAGGTGCCATCTTGATGCTCGAATGATAGCTGTTGTTGTAGGCAAACTCGCAGAGTGGCAGAGAGAATCTTCCCAGTTCTCCTTGTAATCCAAGACACAAGCTCTCAACATATCCTCTAGCGTCTGGTTAGTGCGCTCGGTCTGTCCGTCTGTCTGAGGATGATAAGCGGTGCTGAAGCTCAACTTGGTGCCCAAAGCTTGTTGTAGACTCTCCCAAAAGTGAGAAGTGAAACACGGGTCTCTGTCTGAAACAATCGAAGCTGGAACTCCGTGCAAAGAGACAATCCTGTCCACATACAGCTTAGCAAGAACATCAAGTCCTGCTCCCATCGACACTGGCAAGAAGTGAGCTGACTTGGTCAGTCTGTCCACGATCACCCAAATACCATCGCTACGTCTCCTGGTAGCTGGAAGTCCTGCGATGAAGTCCATGGTAATGTGCTCCCACTTCCACTGAGGTATGTCGAGCTGGTGAAGTAGTCCCGGCGGCTTCTGATGTTCGGCTTTTATCTGCTGACAAGTCAAGCATCTGGAAACGTAGCCTGCAATTTCTTTCTTCATGTTGTTCCACCAGTAGTAGCTCCTCAGGTTCTGGTACATCTTGGTGCTACCTGGGTGAATCGAATATCTGTTGTGATGCGCATCTGATAGGATCTCATCCTTTAGCTCCTGAATATTTGGCACGCACAATCTATCCTGATAGTAGAGCACTCCCCCAACCAGTCTGAACTCTGGCCTCTGGTCAATCTGTTCGATCACTCTGACAAGCTGGGAATCGTTGCGCTGGCTGTCCTTGACCTTACTAAGCAACTCTGGTTCCCAAGAAGACATGGTATCAAGCACAACTCTGCCATCGAGCGGCTGAAACTGAACATCTAAGTCCCTGAAGACATCGATCCACACACCCTCTGCTGCTAGAAAGCTGATGAAGGCGGTCTTCCTGCTCAAAGCGTCTGCGACGACGTTCGCCTTACCTGGATGGTATTTGATAGGGAAGTCGTAATCCTTGATGTACTCCATCCATCTCCTCTGCCGATTGTCGAGATTGCTCTGAGTGAACAGGTACTGCAAGCTGCGATGATCTGAGTGGACTTCGAACTGCTCTCCATAAAGGTAGTGCCGCCACATCTTCAATGCAAAGACGACTGCTGCTAGCTCCAAGTCATGCGTAGCATATTTCTTCTCATGCTTCTTCAGCTGGCGTGATCCGTAGGCAATGACTTTCCCTTCTTGCATCAAGACACAACCAAGACCGGTGCCCAAAGCGTCGGTGAAGACAACGAATCCACCACTCCCGGAAATAAAAGATAAGATTGGTACTGTCGTCAATCTCTCTTTCAACTCTTGGAAGCTGTTCTTGCAAGCATCTGACCACACGAACGGTACATCTTTCCTTGTCAGCTTGGTCAATGGTGCTGAAATGGTGGAGAAGTTCTTGACGAACCTGCGGTAGTAGCCTGCTAAGCCAAGGAAACTCCGAATCTCTGTAACATTCTTCGGTCTCTCCCAGTTCACTATTGCCCCTATCTTCGCTGGATCTACTGCTAGGCCATTTCTGGAAATGATGTGTCCGAGGAAAACCACTTGCTCTAACCAGAACTTGCATTTGCTGAGCTTCGCGTACAACTGGTTGTCCCGTAACAACTGTAGAGATGTCCTCAAATGCTGCTCGTGCTCCTCTCTGGACTTTGAGTAGACTAACACGTCGTCGATGAACACAACGGTGAAGCTATCGAGGTAAGGAGCGAAGATCTTGTTTATCAAGGCCATGAACACTGCTGGCGCATTCGTCAACCCGAATGGCATCACGAGGAACTCGTAATGACCATAGCGTGTACGGAACGCTGTCTTCTGCACATCCTGGTCTCTGATTCGCAGTTGATGATATCCCGATCTCAAATCTATCTTCGAGAAGTACTGAGCACCCTGAAGCTGGTCGAATAGCTCGTCGATCCGAGGAAGAGGGTACTTGTTCTTCACGGTTGCCTGGTTCAGCTGTCTGTAGTCGATATACATCCTCATCGATCCGTCCTTCTTCTTCACGAAAAGCACTGGCGCTCCCCACGGCGACATGCTCGGTCTGATGAAGCCTTTGTCTAGCAACTCCTCCAATTGGGTCTTCA
Organism: Camphora micrantha; assembly: GCA_003546025.1. Classification (NCBI taxonomy): domain Eukaryota; kingdom Viridiplantae; phylum Streptophyta; class Magnoliopsida; order Laurales; family Lauraceae; genus Camphora; species Camphora micrantha. The sequence continues at coordinate 5,993 of QPKB01000715.1, forward strand.
ACTCTCGCAGTTCTGCTGGAACCATGCGATAAGAAGCCTTGGAAATTGGTGCGGTGCCTGGTGCAAGCTCAATGGTGAAGTCTATCTCTCTGATTGGTGGTAATCCTGGGATCTTATCGGGAAACACGTCTGGAAACTCATAAACTACTGGAATCTCCTCCACACTCTTGGACTGCTTGTCCTCAGAGATGAATGCGATGTAGCCTTCGCAACCTGATCTCACTAATCTCTCTGCCTTCAGTGCTGATATCAATCTGGTACTGGGCGATCTCCTCTCACCCACGAACTCGATCGTGTCATCCGAACCGTTGATAGTGAGCCTGACTGTTTTCTCGAAGCAATTCATCACTGCTCGATATCTGGCCAACCAATCCATCCCCAAGATGACGTCGAAGTCATGCATGGGTAACACGATCAAATCTGCAAACAAAATGTACTCCCCGATCTGCACTCGGCATCTGGGGTGGTAAGTCTGACACACTACCCTCTTGCCCACGGGTGTAGATACAACTAGCGTACAAGATAACTCCTCTCCTACCCCACCAAGGACTAAAGCAAAAGAAGAGGACACATACGAATGTGTCGCACCTGGGTCAAATAATACTCTAGCAAGATGATCACAAATAGAAAGGGTACCTTCGACTACGTTGCATGCAGCCTCAGCCTCCTCATGCGTAAGTGCAAATGCCCGCCCTGCAGCCTGGGGTCTCTGCCGCTGGCGCTGCTGGCCATGATGCCTCTAATGACGTCCTCGATGGTAGTGCTGACCTCTAGGTTGCTGGGGCGCGCGTGCCTGTTGTGGGGCATGATACGGATGCTGCTGTGGTGGCTGGGGTGCTAGTGCAACCTGACGCACTGGCTGAGCCGCTGGAGCTGGAGCTGGAACTCTCGGAGGTGCTGGAAGTTGAAGCATCGAGGGCTGCTGCTCGCGGAGTGGGCAGTACCTAGATATGTGCCCCTGCTCACCGCAGTCGAAGCATACTCTAGGACCGCGGTGCTGTTGCTGTCTGTGTAGATGATACTACCCCACCTGGCCTGCTGGCCTCTGCCTCCGGAACGGCTGTCGTTGCGGGATCATGGGCTACTGTCTGATCAAGGCGGTCCGAAATCGTTTCTGCTGATGAGTGGCCTCCAACCGCTGAAGACACTCCTCTGCCTAGTAAGCTCTCCTCAAGGCCTCCTCGTAGGTAGGTAGCTCGATGCAAGACAAACTCAGCTGGATCTCCTTCCTCAGTCCGTCGACAAACCGTTAGATCCTCTCGGCCTCGGACGTAAGCAGTGCCTCTGCGAAGCGGGACAGCTGAGTGAAACGGAGCTTGTACTGATAGACAGTCATACTGCCCTGAAAAAGAGTCTGGAAGTCCCTGAGGGACATGAGCTGGAATAAACTTCCTGAGGAAATCTGTCTTAAAGGCAGTCCAAGCCACCTCATCTCCTATCGCCTTGTAAGGTCGCTGCATGGTCCTCCACTAGTCCTCAGCCACGCTACGAAACATATACGCTGCCAACTGCACCTTTTGGCGACCAGAACACTCGAAGACTCTGAAAATCTTCTCCATACGGACAATCCAGTCATCTGCAACCATGGGGTCCTCCGTGCTAGTGAATTCCGGCGGTCCTCTCTTGAGAAACTTCTCAAAGATGACGTTTGGGTCTGCCTCCCAGACAGGTGCCTCCATTGGAACCGGCTGAGCCACTCGCTCATTGACGTCCAGGACTTGCATCTGAAACTGTGCAAAATCTTCCGCTTGCTGCTGGTGAGCGGCAGCCTGAGCCTCCTGTGATAACAGGAAGGCCTGGAGGAACTGCTGGAAGCGGCGCTCGTAGTCGGGCTGCTCGCCGACTACTGGGACTGCTGGCGGTGGATCACCTCCTGACATCTGTTAAAAAGAAATGAACTATGTCAATTCGAGCTTAACACTTAGGTCTACACTGGTTCTACCCAATCCATCGTCCTCGCACGCATCCCAACGTTGAAATCCTCACTACGTCCTAAAGTTTCTAGTGTGTTTTATATCCTAGAGACTTGCACTCTCTGATACCAAAAACTATAACGCCCCAATTTCGGATAACGAAAAGATCGTCAAGATACCCGAAATTGGCGCGCTACTTCCCCGAAAATCCGAAAACTTCCAAGATCGTAGGTCCGCAGTGAGGTCCAATTAAAACTTTTTAAACGATATAAGATCAACAGTTAATAATGCGGAAGCATGTGAATATAGCGGAAGCAATAATAGGGTATCATATATAAGTCAAATATAGCATAGCTGAAATCCCACCAAAAGTATTAAAGTTGTAAAAAGTAAAGGTTTATTACAGATTTATGACTACTACCAATCTCACTACAAAAATCACTCAAAATCCCAAAATAACATCAGATCTCTCACACCCCAAGTGCCGCCTCTCCAACTACCAGCTCGACCTCTTGGTCGGCTGGACCCCACCCGTAGTCTCCTGCTACAGGTACCTCATCTAGCGCAAGCGCGCCGTCCTCGTAATCGGGGTCGAAACCTAAGCACCAAGAATGGGTCAGATCTAAAGATCTAGCAAGTCATAGTATGCAAGTAACATAGGATAAATGTATCAAAAGAGTAAAGACAAGCATATAGATAAAAAGAATATTAAGATACAGAATCTAGGCAGTTGAGCAGGATAAGCATCGAGAATCAGGATAAACATAATATCTAATCTAAAACAATATGGCACATTCACACGAGTTGGATACCGCGGGATATTATGCCGCGGCCCTCCCATACTGAACACAGTTGCGGCGGGGAATCTCACTAAAGTTGGGGAATGACGAGCCCCGCAATCACACTCATCAGTCTCACAACACTCATCACTCGGGCAGACCGGACCCGGCATCACGCCGTCCGTCTAAAACATAGTTCATCATGATAGCTCACTCAACACTCATAAATAGCTCCTACCAGTGATGATCAGTCCAAAGGCTGAGCTTAAAACAACTGAGTGAATGTCTATGCCGACCCAAGAAAACAATGAAGGCCTGTGTCTGTCTAGGCTTTACCTTGCGTGAACAAGGTCCTAACAAAGTCTCTAAGAGGTCCAAGTATTAATTCATTACCATGGATCACAATCCAGATCCAAGCCCACTCGTTGGATTCATACTCAGGCCCATCAAGTACATGACCTGGTCTAAGACAGTGCAAACGAGGTAACAAGTCCATTTCCAATGTTAAACAGCCTATACAATCAGCCTCTCCAATCTAGGTTTTATACAACCATACATAGGCCATAAAAAGGGCCCGCCTAGCCACAGACACGGGTCAATGTTCACCCATTTACATCACCGGGTCACCTCTAAGTAGTCCTAGGTTCAAGTCTTCCATTTATTCAGTTCATTAACTGGTATAAACAATAATAAAGACAATAGAGTGACAGTAATATGATGAGAGAGATAATCTCCAAATACAAGATTCAATGGGGAAATATCAACAGTCCAACCTAGGTAATTGGTCCACTATCTGGTTCAGGTCAATCCTAGGTAATTTGATCCTTAAATGATACCTCTGATGCTAATAAATATTGTGTTCGGTGCTTCAAAAGTTACGAGCATCATTAGTAACACATAAGGGTCGAATCATCTTAGATTCCATAACCTGGACCTTGATTACTGGACCCCACGAGTCAAGGTTGAGACACACCATTGACTCGGGCTGGGCACAGTGATGGAAGTCTATTTGGATGGTCAATGAGCCCCACACATGATCACAACAGTAGAAATTAGAATTTGGGAAGTGTCGCTGTACACAGTGTGCTCAGCTGACTCCCTGGCCTGGTAATCAGCTCGGCACACTGGGATCAGTGAAGTCTCTCTCCTGCAGGCAATGCCTGGTTGTTCAGAAATTCTCGTGAGGTCGGCAAACCCCTTGACCTAGGTAGTTGGCCGTGCCCACTGAAAGTCCTGGTTTAAGGAGATGTCCCAGGTCCTAGTTTCCCTCGTTGGAAGTCGGTCTTTTGGAGTTCTAGGAATCAAGCTCGGAGTTCGGCCTAGCACGGAGCTCAGCAAGATACTCAGCTCGGTCACCTAGCTCAGTTCTGCAAAGCGTCGAGCTCGGTCAGACACTGAGGCAGCTCGGTAAGGTGCTGAGCTCGATCAAACACTGAACTCAGATAAAGTACAGAGCTCGGTAAAACACAGAGCTCGGTAAAGAACAGAGCTCGGTAAAACAGAGTTTGGCCAAGTACTGGGCTCAGACAGCGCAGGGCTCTGAGAGCGGTCAGGCACTGAGCTCGGTCAAGCGCAGAGCTCAGACATATAACTGAACTCGGCCATGACGCTGGGCTCGGCCTTGACACTAATCTCGGCTTGAGCATCGTGCTCGGCAGAACGCTGAGTTGTCAAGCGCAGAGCTCAGCCATATCACTGAGCTCGGCCTTGACACTGAGCTCGGCCTTGAGCATCGTGCTCGGCAGAACGCTGAGCTGTCAAGCACAGAGCTCAACCATATCACTGAGCTTGGCCTTGAGCATCGTGGCAGAACACTAAGGTGTCCAGCGCAGCGTTCGGCCATATCACTAAGCTCGGTAAAAGCACAGAGCTCGGCTTATGACACTGAGCTCGGCGTTGAGCATCGTGGCAGAACACTGAGATGTCCAGCACAGAGATCGTCTTCTTCTTCTTAGGGTTCTATAAGGAAAAAGAGAGGGAGGAGGCAGGCTTGGAGGGAACTTGGGAGAGTGTTAGAGGCAAACAAGGGAAGAAGAGGGAAATGAGAGAGAGAGGAACAGTAGCCAACGCATGGTGTTGGAAGGTGTTGTATAAATAAGTTGAGTTGGGTGGCTAGGTACAGTAATACCCTTTTGTTAACATGGGATTAGGGTTAGGATCATGGGTAGTTTGGTCTTTAGGTGGGAATCTAGAAGCTTCTCAAGTGGAAACCCCCCTATAGTAAATACTAATATCTAGCTAGGGCCTCTAACCAACTCAAAACTATAAAAGACACTCTAAAAACTCTCTAAATTACACAAAAGGGTCTATAACCTAGGAAAATGCATATCTACCCTTACTAACCCCTATTAATTAGTATAGATAAGTATCTTAGGCTATAAAATAGTATTCAAGTTTAAAAGTGAGGGTCCACAAGAGGTGGAGCCTCACACCCTTGATCAAAGTTTGACCAATTACGACCCAACTTGGACAAAATCAGTCAAATTTTGTTCATGCTAAGATTCTTTTTGGCTTGACCTAGAAACCCTAGCCCTTTTATTTGATGCATTCAAAAAAACAAAAAACCATGTGCATAATGGTTTTTATATAGCCTCATTATCATGGTGAGAAAAAAAAAAAAGGAGAAAGGAGGAATTTTCAAAAAACAAAAAAAAGAAGAATAAAAGAAGAGGGGCTACAAGGCCATAAGGCCATGTCCGTATAGATCGGTCCGTACGGCCAAGAAAAAAGAATGAAAAAAAAAAGTAAAAAAAAGGAGAAGGTAGAAAAAAAAATGAAATTGATGATGAAGAAGCAGATGGACTTGAAGATCTTTCGAGAAGATTATCCTTGATCTTGAAGGAAGAAAAGTGTTGAGTTCATGAATTTGCACATTTACGTATCATTTTAGGATGAATTATGGATTTAATTAGGTGAATTGCATCATTATTCATATAATTTCATCATTTCATGCATTTTTACCTACGAACCTGAATTTTCATACTTTTCATACATTTTCTGTATTAACTTAGAATGTTTTACAAATTTTCTCCGAAGAGTCCTAGTTGGAGTAGAACTCTGTCCGGATGGGTCCCGCTTCAATATGGGCTCTTTAGTATTTGATGTATTGAATTAGAATGTGCAGAAAATGAGAATTGCAGGCCTCTGTCACGGAACCCACTTTCAAGCACACATTGTCATCCTGGGCCCTGCATTGCTGAATTGAAGTAAATTGAAGAATTCACCATGTGGACCCCACACATAAGCCATATGCAAATTAATCAAAGGAGGGGTCTACTCATCATGTCAGTTGAAAAGTCCTAACTATAGTAGAAGACTTCTCATAGGGCCCACTGTTCAAGCAGATACAATGTCCTACATGGCAGGGTCCGTAGTAGTTGCAAATTTGAAATTATTAATAGATAATTCAAAGAGTACAATTCTGATTGAAATAAAAAAAGAAGAGTTTAAATCATCTACATCTAATGTCCTTTCGAAAATAAAAGTTGTGCAGAGATAGAATCCATTGCAAATCAAATTTTAGAAGTTAATCCCGTTTTTCTCAGGATAACTCATCTTCAAATGGCCATAACTTTCAATCCGACCGTCGGATCGATGAACTTTACCTACCGTTGGAAAGCTTATTCAGAGTAGATATCCGTGGAGCCCAAGAACGTGCAAATCAGATCTATATTGACAAAGTTATGGGCCCAAAGATTTTCATATTTATTTTTAGACGGGATTGCAATTAAATTCACACCGTTGATAATCAATTTCTGCACATCCCTTGTGGGACCATTGTCGGAAAGTCTTCAATCTTTGAAGAAATTGTTAGGATGGCTGATCAAGTGGACCCACTGATGACTTTGAAGGACTATATGTGCCCCACCAGGACAACTCAATCGTCTTGCATCACCCTGCCTCAGACCAATGCCACATTTGAGCTGAAATCTGGCATAATCCAGATGCTCCCAGTATTCCGTGGGCTAGACCAAGAAAACCCATATCAACATGTTAGGGAATTTGAGGACATTTGTGGGACCATGAGAATCAATCACATGACTAAGGAGGCCCTTAAACTTAGATTATTTCCTTTTTCCTTAAAAGAGAAGGCTAAAGCTTGGCTTTATGCCTTACTGGCCGGGTCCATCACTACATGGGCCAAGCTAGTCGAAGAATTTTACAAAAAATTCTACTCTAAGCAAAAAAACAGCTTCGATTAGGCAGGCCATCAATGGATTCCATCAAATGGAAGGGGAGACACTTTACAGTTATTTGGAACGGTTCAAGGACCTTTTAATCCAGTGTCCCCACCATGGTTTTGAAAAAATCCGGTTAGTTCAAATTGTGTATGAAGGCATGGATTACCCAACCAAACAAATGGTGGAATCTTTCTGTGGTGAGAATTTTACACTGAAAACAGCAGAAGAAGTTTGGACTTTTTTGGAAGAAACTGCTAAAAACACATTGCAGTGGGCCCCTATCAAGCGGGAGCCCATCAAACCCACCATTCCTGAAAAAGGGGGGATGTTCAAAATTGAACTCAAAATTGAGGCTGAGGCCAAATTGGCCACGCTGGTGAGGAGAATAGAGGCCTTAGAGCTGAACCAAAAGCCCACACCAAGCACTTTGGAGTTATTAAGATATAATCAGGCCATGAATGGAGGGATTGACCCAACAATTTTGGGTCAGACCGAGTCTGTTGAGGAGGTGAATGCATTATATGAAAACACTCGTTTTGATAATCGTCAAAGGTATGACCCGTATTCTAACACTTACAATCCAGGTTGGAGGGACAACCCGAACTTTTCTTGGACCAAAGGCCCAACTCAGGGTGGCCCATCTCAGTCCACTCAATTTCAGCCCAATCAATCTCAAGTTACTGCCTCACCTGGTTTTCAAAAACCTAACTTCAACCCCAATCCATTGACCTAGAGGGTAGATTCGTTAGAAGAGGCCATGAAACTAATGTCTCAAACCACGGCTCAATTGTCTCAAAGTACTGCTCAATTCCAGCAGACCACTACTCAACTTTTGAATGGCCACACTCAAACCCTTGCAAAATTAGAATAGCAGATGGGCCAATTAGCCAACTCCATCAGTGCCAGAGACAAGGGAACATTCCCTAGTCAACCCAAACCTAATCCCAAGGGCCAAGTTGTTCATGATCCTAAAGGAAAAGGGCTAGAACAAGTCAAATCCATAATCACCCTTAGGTCTGGTATACAGGTTGATAATTAACAAGGTCAAACTACCTATGGAACTTGAGGAAGAATCAAGTGAAAAAGTCGAAACTGAGGAACCAAATGTGAATGTTGAACCTATATCGGAACCAAAGAACCTAGTCAATGCTGGACCATCACCTAGTGAGCCCACTCCTAGGACTTATGTTCCCAAGGCACCATATCCATAGAGGTTAGGCCCAGCAAAATCAACTGTTCAGTTGGATAAAATGCTAGAAGTATTTAAACAAGTGCGGATTAATATCCCACTACTTGATGCTATCCAACAAATTCCGGCCTATGCAAGATTTCTGAAGGACTTGTGCACCCTCAAAAGGACTACCAATGTGCCCAAAAAGGCTTTTCTAGCCCAACAAGCTAGCTCAATCATTTCTTGTCCAACACCAATCAAATACAAAGACCCAGGGTGTCCTACCATTTCTTGTCAGATAGGGGACCATCAAATAGAGAAAAGCTTTGCTAGACTTAGGTGCAAGTGTGAACCTTCTTCCGTACTCTGTTTATGAAGAATTAGGTTTGGGTGAATTGAAAAGGACCCATGTGACCTTGCAATTGGCTGATGCATCAATTCGATACCCCAAGGGCGTAGTCGAAGACATTCTTATCAAAGTTGGAGACTTTGTGTTCCCTGTTGATTTTATTGTCTTGGATACCAAACACATATCTGGGGCTGAACCCAAAATTCCAATCATCTTGGGGAGACCATTTCTAGCCACCTCAAATGCTTTGATCAATTGTAGGAATGGATTAATACAAATTTCTTTTGGGACCATGACAGTCCAAGTGAACATTTTTAATGTCAATAAGCAACCTCCTGATGAGGAGGATGGGGTTTTTTAAGTTAGTTATATTCATAAATTGGTGGAAAATTACTTACCCCATTTGAAAATTGAATATCCACTATAAACTTGTTTGGCCCACTATGGAAGTGATTTTGATATAGATGGCCACATTGAAAAGGTGTATGCACTACTAGATTCAACTCCATTTATGGAAAATAAAAGGTGGCAACCTAAGCGAGAGATCCTGACCTCAATTTTGGAAGGTAAGTTTGTTTGGGATCCAGGTGGATTCCATGTTAGGTGTCAAATATGGTAGTTTCTTTTTCTTTATTTTTATATATATTATTATTAGTTTAGGTTATTTTTTTTTTCATTGTGTTGACTAACCTTGGACAGGGAGAGCCATGCAAATTCATCAGGTAACTTCTATCCTTTACTTCCTACAATTTATTTTTCCTCATGTTACATTATCATTTTTCGCATTAGTTTAGGTTTGGGGGTGGGAACAAGCACACTTGTCCAATTTGAGGTGATTTTTTTCCAATTTTAGTCAAACTTTTAATTTTTTTAAAAAAATTTTAGGAAAATTTTTCGTTTGTGCAATTTTAATTTTATTTATTTATTTATTTATTTATTTTTGACAAAAAAAAGGAAGTTTTCAAAGGAATTGACAAAATTCAACGATGCTCGGAAATCCGGAATTTTGAAAATTTTGGAAGGAAGTAAAATGAAGGTTCATCTTTTCTAGAATATATCAAAATAATACTAAACTCTATTTTTCACTGAAACACGTATACATCTATCAAGATTTTGGATAGAAAGCATTGGTGTTGAATTTAGAGTTTTTCAAGAAAGATGGGATGACTTTCTGAAGTCTAGCCTTGTAAGTCTACCTGGTTCGTCGGGATGGTTAGGCCAACCAACACCGTTGGATTCATTCGGGTGAATTGAAAAAGGCTGCCTATTGTTGGGGACTGCAAATATATATATATATATATAAAAATAAAAAAAGAAGAGAAAAGAAAAAAAAAGTGTTTAATTAGTTAGAAGACTTGAAAAGAATAAAAAGTTTTATGACTAGTTTTGGTTCGTAGCCTTTTTAACTCGAGCCAGTAAGCCCTTAGGGGTATTTACATACTTAGTGCCCTAAAGCCATCTGGTTTGGGAGTCATTGGCCTAATGCCCGTTACATGGGTTGATTAGAAAGCTTAAGGGACCTAGGCATTGCACTGTCACATGTGCGTGTTTCAAAAAAAAAAAAAAAATAGAAATGCCTCTCGCGGCCTTTGATAAAACAGTAGTACGAAAGCCATCATAGTAGCCTTGAGAGGAAACTTATGAGCCACTAAATCTAGGAAAGATCAGAGCATTTAAGGGAGAATTCTATTTTCATCACATCATAGCGGAACATTTGAAAGATTGATTAGATGTATACACTTGCACAAGGCACACAAAAGTTTGGTGTTTGAAAAAAAAAAAAAAAAAAGGAAAAAGAAAAGAGAAGTTTGAAATTAGAAGGATGAACCGAATTTTGAAAAGTCTGAGATTTTCTCTGTTCTGGGTACACAAAGAGTATCCGAGATAACATGATTTCCTTAAAAAAAAAAAGTTTCTTTGTTTTTATTTCTGTGTGTTTTTAGGATAAATGAATTTTGTGGGTAGATTCACTGCAATCCCTCACGATGCACAACTCATCCACTAGGGGGAACTTAGGGGTTAAGGGCTTGTTGCATACGCTAAATGCAACCGAGAATACCAGCGAAAGTGACTTTATTTTCATATTTAATTTCTTTTTTTAGATTAGGTTAAAGAACTTCAAACCTTTTTTCTCGCAACTTTTGCTAAGGGACTAACAAAGGTCAAAATTTTACACCAAATTTCACCCGCCACTCCACCAAATTTCACCCGCGCACTCCGACAAAGTGTCCGCGCCTTTATTTTTCTTCTCTCGGAGAATATATTTTCGAAATTATTTTTGCCGGCGCACTATTTGCGCGGGATTGTTATTACAAAATACCCAAACCGGATTCTCAATCGACAAACCCCTTTCTGGATCTCCCTCGCTTTCCGTCCCGTCACCCACCTCGATCCCTCATGTCTCTCACGCATCCCTCTCTCTTCCGCCATCCACTCCACCCGCTCCCTTGCGTCTCTTTCCCTCCGTCTCACATGCACAGACCACCATCTCCCTCTCCCACGCAAGCCTTCTCCCTCACGACCTCAGCCCTCTCCTCCATCTCCCAGGCGACCTCGTCCCCCTCTCCCTCTCATCATCTCCCTCTCACCACTCCCTCTCTCTATCACCCTATATCTCGCGGCTGTGCTTGAAAATCTCCGTGCTGAGGTAAAATAATTTTTTTTTGGGTTCAATCTTCTTTTTGTTTATGGGTTTTACTTTGAATCTAGGAAGAGGAAATGGGGTTTTGTTGGATTCCCATTTGGTTTCCAGATTCTGTGGTTTTACTTGATTTTATTTGGGGTTTTCCTTGAATCTCTGTGGAGCTAATGTGTTTCCTGGAATTCTATTTACTGCAATTTTATTTGATAATTTTTAGGGTATTCATTCGCGGGACTTTTTGGATTATATTTTACTACCTATATTTTTTAAATCTCTCGGAAATGCTCTGTAGAATTTCTAATCTCAATCTGCAACTTGTCTAGGAAAACCCATAATGGGGTTTCTCTATTCTCCCATTTTCCAAACCCCAGGGCCTGCAGCCGCGCCTTCTACCTTAGCACCCACATTGCCGTTAATGGTTCCGGTGGCTCTGAGAGGGGGAGTATCTTTTGGTTTCAAATTTCCATTTGTGGGTGCTGCTTCAATTGAAATTACTTTCTTTGAAAGTGTTTTTGGTCCTCTCTCGCTTTTCTTTATATTCTCAGCTTCTTGAGCTTGCTTTTGAGTTTTGAGTTTCTGACTTTCTTCATTATATATTCTAGGCATCCTTTGCTTTCGTATTGGTCTTTGGATCTAAGGGTTTCAGAACCATTTGTGTGGTGCTTCTAATTTACCAATGCATTGGTCTAAAGATTAGGCTGGACTACGTTGTCATGTGGAAATATGTCCTATGTTTGCCCTATGTTTGCCTATTTTTCAAAAGTTGCATGATTCTCTCCTCCATTGACCATCTATAATAAGTTCTGCTTGTATTTACATTGTGCATTTTGATGCGCTATCACCAACTGTGAGTTTTAATTTTTCATTCCCTCCAGAATGCAGGAGCGTAATTTTTCATTTTAAGTTCTTCCTCTGATGCCTTATTTTTCATCAATCAAAATGAGGTACTGCTGGTTTTAGGCTGTGTGTTCCCGTCCATCTGAAACACCCCCACCCCTACCGTTTCCGGATATTCCTAAATATTCTTCTAGTCAACACTGAAAGGAATACCAACACTGACCAGCACTGAAGGGCATTACAAAAATTGTGCAAACAAACGAAATATTAATAAGGTTGGATAATGTGTCCAAAAGAAAATTGATTTGTGGTCCCTTAAAAAAAAAAAAATGGTAACAAAACTTCATTAAAAAGAAGCAACAAATATAAATTTGAAGAAGATAACCATTGGAGTTGGTTGCACAGTAATAACACCTGTGTGGGCCATGTGCCCTGATCCAAAGAGTTGACATGGTTAGGTGAAATGGTGAATTTAGAATGCATCTGTGGTCAGAGAATGATTCTACATGCTTTCTAGCGCAAAATACCTTTTCCAATTGGATTTTGATTTCCTCTCTATCGGAAAATCCCAGCTTCAAGATGATATATTTTCTGCTCGAAATGATGTCACACCAAATCCTTGGAAAGTTGGCTCATGCGAAAACTATAGGGGAGAATTCCATGGGAAATCCCCTGTAGAATTACACCCTCAAGAGTGCAACTCCAGTTGGCTGGTTTGGGTCCAGTCTACCCAAAAAAGTATAAAAAAAAAAAAAAGACTTTTGTCATGAAACTAGGTGACTGAGCACATTCACAACTTCATTCCCCTGTAGAAGTTTGTCATGAATCAATATTATCATTGATGAAACATTTTCACCAAGATTGGGCAAACCTTTAATAAACAGGTAGAAATTTGGGAACAAAACGTTCCTTCAAGATGGATTTCTTTTCCTTTTCCTTTTTCTTTTTTGGGTTTTTATTTTATTTTATGCCTAATCTCTGATGTAAGACCACTTTGGGGCTGTGTCATGATTTGACCTATGGATTGCAATGGGTTGGGTTTAATTGGACCTGCCTGCCTGATATTGAACATGCTTACAAGGTACAGAATCTTGATCTTTTACTTGTTTTGAAAATCTTGATCCATCTTATTTACTACATATTTTTGGTTTCTTCATTTATATGTTACTCTTCAAAGCATCTCATTATCCTTCTCACTACCAGGTTGGACTTGAGCTAAAACCTAGGGACTATGATATGGACACTACTTTTCCTTTCAGGTGGACTCCCATCATGTATTAAGCTCTTTCTTTTGGAAATTGTTATCATAGGAGCAACACCCAAATTAGTTTCTATTATATCAAGACATTCTTTTTTTGTTGTTTCTGGAGGAGGGCACTTGCAGTCTACTGAACCTGAATTTATGCACATTTTCTTGATAGATTTCACATCATTGGACATTAGTAGGAAATAAATATTAACCATTTTAGTATGGCTTTCTTACATATGCACCCTTATTCTGACATGCTCAAACCATGACATAGCCACCTATTGCTTCCTTCCTTTGGAGTCAATGGTTAGTAGTAATTCAGTTAGTTACTCTCATTTTCTTTTCAAAGAACTGATTGAAGTTGAATTCTTTTTTAATGACATTGAGTTTCCTTGTTGGTTTTGTTGTAAATGAGCTTAATCTTATCTGGGGTTTTCAAAATTTGGGATTTTGATAAGTTTGTCTATGGAAATTTTGCAGCGCAGTCAAGGCTTTTGAAGTCTTCAATTCTGGTTGTGGGAGCTGGAGTTCTTGGCTCACCTGCCTTGCTGTAACTTGCAGCTTGTGGTGTTGGTAATGTTCCTAACTGTGGAAAATTAAAACCCACTTAAAAGATATATTTATATATTCATGATATATAGTAATGGGGTGCTGCTGCTTTTTTTTTTTTTTTTTTTTAACATTTAAAAAGGATGGGTAGAATTGGACATGGATTAAGGTTGTAAGCTATATTCAAATGATCCTATCCCTTAGTTTTAGGTTCTTAAAGCTTTACGCCTATATATGGTGGGAATTTATCATGTAAACCAAGTTTCCTGCATTTTCTTTATGAATGTCCTACTGGCCCAAGGGTAGAAACCCAAACATGTTGGATGCTGATTTTGGTTAGAGAAGAATGTTATTGCTCATTTCCCTTGATATGGAATGGAAGACGACTACTTTTGCCACAATTTCTGTTGCTCTACCAATTTTTGTTATATGCAAACACATTATCGGGTTTTTTTTTTTTTTTTAGTGTTCTAGATTACTTTATCTTCCAATGATATGATCAAAATGCACTATCTATTTGATTATGCTGATCAATTAACCATAGTTGGTCTGACGTGAGACAATGTGAACTTTCTTCATTCATACATGGGCTTCTTGATTAAGCAATTGCTTGCGCTTGCTTGATAGCATAATTTCAGATTCGGAGTCGATATAATACTCATAAATATTGATTGATGCTTTTGTCTTGTCTGTAACTGGAGTAACACCTCCTATTGTCTATGAAGCTCATTTTGGTGTTGTTTATATTAGAACTGCCCAATTTTGACTATAGGATTTTCTTCTCAGGCCGCTTGGGTATTATTGATAATGATGTTGTTGAGCTTAATAATATGCACAGACAGGTATGTTTCCTAGTTTTGTATTGTGGTTGTAGTTTATTAGGTATAAATGCCGCTTCTATCTTCAACTACTAACAAATTTTATACATGAAAGAGAGAAAATGCATGGGAAAAACAAGAATAACTCCCAAGTGAATTGTTGCTGTTAGCTTCACTAGATACCTAGCAATAGAATCAGGAAGCTACATTAAAGAGAGGGAGGGAGAGAAGGGAGGGTGGGACTGGGCAACTACAACACACATAACTTATAACTCTGACAAGTTCTTTCATGCATTTCCATACCAGTTTATTGTTTCATTCTCTTGTGATTAATGCTTCTGCATAGTTTTCATTACTCTATTTTGATTATAGCAGCAATGCTGGATTTTGATATTGTAATACATATTATCCACACCGAAGCATATACTGGGTAGTCTAAAGTAATTGAACTTCTAGAAGTACAATGAACTAGGAGAAAGGGTAGACAAACTAAGACTTGAAATGTAGTCAGAAATGGACTTGTTTACAACTTTTCCTTGATCACTTTCAACCGCGAACTCTTTCCTGTGTTAAGGATCACTCATTTTGATAGTTAAGCTAATGATATAGTTCTATTTTCAAGAAAAGCTAGTGATATGTTTTACCGGCATATGTGCAATGAAAGCAGGTTTTTTGTTCCGCCTTTTGTGATGCAGGGGAGTCAGTCTCGATCCTAGCTGGAAAGCAGGCCAATAAATTTTTTGATTTGGAGGCATATATATATCATGTGATAGATCTTCAATGCTATCAATCATAAATGCTGGCCCCATTACTTTCAAATCCAAGATCCAAGTTTATTGCTCTAAACCTTGTGTCCTTCTCTTATATTCCTCCAAAGACTTTTAATTTCATTCCGTGATGTATTTTTTCTATGAACTTGATTTAATGGAATCTCTCTGTTCTACGGAAGAATTGCACTGTTTCCATAATTGATTTCAGTTGCTTTGTTTATATATAGTTTCACTAAAAGTTGTGCATATGACATTCTTAATCATATGTTAATCTTGCTAATTTTTTTAATGCAGATTGAATGAAAATTGAAAAAAAAAATTTGTTAAAAGAGTCCAAGCAGCTAGGATGCAGCCAACATGAAGGCCAAGTATGCAGTAA
>QPKB01000716.1:0-21618 GCA_003546025.1 Camphora micrantha
GCTAGATCAAGCCTTTCTTCTCAAATCTCCGCAAGATCAGAAAAGAGCTCAACATTGCTGCGAGCTCAAAATTCCAAAACTTGCAACGCTCCTCGAAATTCTGCGAGACTGGAGAAGTGGGCTCAACATTGCTGCAAGCTCCAAAAATCCCAAGAGTTGCAAGAAAATTCGAGGTATGCATCATCATGCTCCCAATTCCATTTACTAAAAATCATGCACAAAACCATCATGCATTAGATGCTAGGAAAACTTTGACAAAAGTTTGACCAATTCCAGCCCAATTTGGTCAAAACCAATCAAACTTTGTCTAAGTCAAAATCCATATTGACTTGACCTAGAAACTCTAGCCTTTTATCTTGATGCATTTTAAAAAAAAAAAGAGAAGAAAAAATGCATGATCATCTTGAATTGCATAAACCTCATATTTCATGGTGAGCAAAAAAAAAAAAAAAAAAAAAAAACAAAAAAAAAAAAGAGAACAAAAAAAAAACCCCCTCTTAAGAAAAGAGAGAGAGAGAAAAAGGGGCTGGCCCATGGGACGCGGGGCACAGGCACGTGGCTGTACGGCCAGGTCGTACGGACCTGTCCGACAGCACAAAAAAAAAGGGTGCGAAAAAAAAAAGAAAAAAAAAGGGAAGAAATAAAAAAAAAAAAGAGCCAAAAAACGTGACAAAAAAAAGAAAGAAAGAAGCACGTTGAAAAAAAAAAGAAAAAAGAAGAGGAAAAGAAAACACGTGAAAAAAAAAGAAAAGAAAAGAAAAAGAAGGAAGAAAAAAAAAAAGAAAAGGAACTTCTCTTACCATTCTACATTGGGGTTTTTCTTGGAAAAAGAAGACCTACTTGAAGCCATGGAGAAGAAGGGAAAAAAGTTTTGAAGATCCTTGAGAAACTCTTTATTTGGAGCACTCTTGAAGATTTTTGCAAAGAAAGCAACAACAAGAGAAAGAAAACCCATCTCCATTGCTTTTATAGAAAAGGCAAACCAAAAGAGGAAAGGAGGAGAAAAGCAAGGAGGTAAGTGCTAAAAATTAGCAAACTTCCTAAAAGAAAGGGAGATTCGAGATATTCTCTCCTAAAGAGGAGATTCTTGAGAAATTCTCTCCAAAAAGAAAGGGGACTTGAGAAACTTTCTCCCAAAGAAAGATACTTTGAGAAAATCTCTCCCAAAATCAAGGAAACTTGAGAGATTCTCTCCAAGTAAGGATATTTTTAGATATTCTCTACACAAAAGGGATATTTTTAAATATTCTTTACAAAATGACACCACATGAGATCTAAGCCATTTTTAAAAGCTTAAGGTCCCATGGGTTAGCCCATATGAGCCAGGTTTGACCACCTAGGCACTAAAAGTGGCTTTTAGTCAAAATTTCTCTTACCAAGAGCATACAAAAATGGTTCCATGCCTCTCTTGAGTTGATTGGACCATACAAAAAATTCCGAGCTTCATAAGCTTCCAAAAGAAACCCAACCATCCAACCCCATGCACCAAATCAAGCCACAATCTTGAAATTGACATTCCACAAAAAAACAAACCACTCCAATGGACCCAAAATTGTCCCAAAGAGTGACCAAAAAACCAAACCATGGTCCCCTAACTTGCCACATACAGCTTGTTAGGTCACAAGGCCGAAACCAAAAAACCAAAATCTGCCCCCCTAACTCGCCACATACAGCCTGTTAGGTCACAAGGTCAAAAAACCAAAAACCTTCTTAACCGCCTAAAGTGCCACATAAAGCCTTTAGGTTCACAAGGTTAAAAAGGAAAACCCAAAACCAAAAACTCATATCCAAATGTCATTTCAAAATCCTTGCCTTGAGACGGTACATGACCCCTCTCATTACCACGAAATCCATTGGAAGCTCAAAAAGCAACTCCGTCAAAAGAAAAACGCTCAAGACTCTTGGTCAAGCAAGAAGATCTCCTTCAAATTCTCTTCGAGGCACACAGACTGCCAGAGCTGCCCACCTCGTCGCTGTACCTCGAGGGGGCATTTGTTAACACCAAAAAATGTCACTATGTCCCTTCAACACCAAAAGCTACATGGAGCCACATTGTGCCATAAATAGGAAGGCGCCACTTCAAGCACCAGATCTTATCAGAATCAAACAAAAACTGCAAGATCCTTCAAAGCAACCAAAAGAGGGGTACACATGAAGTTTCGGGACATTTCAACATCATTTGGCTTAATTTCACTCCTCCGACAGCCAGACAGGGGCTCCCGGCAGCGACAGTGTCGAAGACTTCAAAACTTCGATCAGAGCCTACGGATGGTCTCAGAATACCTCCAAAAGGCCCCATGCCAAATTTCAAGTCAAACGGACGACGTTTGACCCTTCATCAACTCTCGGGAAGCAAAAACAGGCCTACCGGCAGCGGAGCACCCCGGAATCATGGCATCCAAATTGGAGCTAATGGATCATCTCAAAATGACTCCAATAGGTCCCCTGTCAAGTTTTAGGTCAAACGGACATCGTTTGGCCTAGTTTCAAAGCTCGGCATTTTCCTCGAGGTGAAATCAAGGCGAGCATTTGCGGGACCCCAAAAGGCTTCAAAACTCAAACCAAAGCCCATGGTTGGTCTTACTTACCACTCAGGAGGCTCCCTGTCAAATTTCAGGTCAATCGGACATCGGTTGACCACAAGTCAAAGCTCGGCATTTCTCTTACGGCGAAATTAAGGCAAGCATTTGCGGGACCCCGAACGGCTTCAAAACTCAAACCAAAGCCTATGGTTGGTCCTATCTACTGCTCAAGAAGCTCCACGTCGAATTTCAGGTCATTCCGACATCGTCTGGCCTAGTTTCAATGCTTGACAAAAAATCGGCAAAACCGCACAACAAAGTCTTCGGCTTTCCAGAAAAATAGGAAACTTTGTGCTCCGATTTGCGTGGCTTCTCGTTGGGTTTTCTTCTAGAGAATCAGGCCAATAAATGAGGGGAAATGTCAGGAAAAAATCAGAAGAAAAAAGAATGAAAAAAGATCGAAAAACTGCGAAGAAAAGGCAACCGAACGGCGACCATTCAATGGGCCCAAAGCCCATGGTCGCCGGCGACCTTGGCCCATGGTCGCCGGCGACCATGGGTGCAGGGTCGCCGGCGACCATGGAATTTCCGGCGACCCAAAAGTCGCCGGAAACCCCTTTTTTGGGGTACTTTTCGCGTTTCGAGTTGATTGGCCCCTGTGATTTTTCCAAAATCTGATTTTTCGTGCATGAAATCCGTCGATCTTCGTCAACATCACGGATTCGCCGCCGAAATCATTGGATGATCATTAGATGCCTCGAAATCACCAACCGGCCGACAAAGAAAGCACACTTTCTGCCCGCCCGATCGTGAAATCGACAGGACAGATGTTGCCGGCACGTTGACATTAATCAATGTCTGAAATTGCATCGCCATCCGACATCAAACAGCATGTGGATCCACCGGCGATCATCGCAAGAAAAATTCCAAAAGACGCGGCGCGGCCCGCGACTCTTCAAGCGACTTGGCGACCAATTAATGAGGTTAAATGACCCATTTTATGACAAGTTAATGCGGTCATTAACTCATTATTTTGGACGGCCCAATCAAAAGCAAGCAAATGGGAGTTACAAGTTAGAGGATTTATGGCATTAAAGCCATGAAACTCCTCCCATGATGGGGATTGAAGGCAATTAAAGGCTCATTATTCTCCATCGGCCAATCAAATTCAAGGAAAAATGAGTTACAAAACAAGTAATTTAAAAACTTGTAACTCCTCCCATTATGAGCATTAATGCATTCAATGCTCATAAACCCTCCTAAATGGCTACCAAAGGCCTATAAATAGGAGGGCATTCCAAAGGGAAAGGATCCGGATCTAGCTCTCGCTCTCCCCCGACGAAGACAAAAAAAATCCAGAGGCCCTGCAACTCTGCTGCAAAGACCACCAAAAGGTGATTGAAGCACCCTTGGGGGGCCACCCCCCCCAAGGACCTCCCTTCTTCTACCAACATGGCTAAAACGTGGCTTTTCAGCCCGTTTACTTAGCTTTTTATCGGATATAAGACCTTCTCTTGGTCTTTGTCCTTTAAAAATCTGAGGTTAGAAAGCCAAGCCAAGAATCCAAGCATCGTGTTCTCATCTGCATGGACGATGGAGGAGCCCATACATGACTCGCGACCGTCGATCTGAACGTGTCCCCACAATCGAATGAGAAGTCAGATTCCTTTTCTTGATTTCTATTGTACTTTATTTTTCTTTTAGAGACAAAAATCACAACTCTTGTCTTTCATAATGGATAAGACTTGTAAATCGCCTTTTACGGCAAAATCGCCTTTCACGGCAACAAAATAAATCGCCTTTCACGGCATTAAAAAAAAAACCCTTTTGTCTCTTTTCTTAAAATATGCGTGCAATAGAAACTAAAAAAAGTTTCATTTCCCCTTTCTACTTGTGAAGGTGGATCTTCGGATCACCGTTTCTAAATTCCAAGTAGAAAAGTGAAATTGGCATACCCGTACAAAAAAAAAGATGTTGATACCCTTTATCTTTTCTTCTCCTCCCCTCCGCCGTACCCCGAAAGACCCGGGGCGGAGGCAGCGGGAGAGAGGGAAGAATCGGGTCCATCAAGCTCATAATGGTTAAAAATGAAAATTCAACCCTTAAAAAGCAAGTCACTCAACTTGAAAGCTATAAACAAAAGTATGAGTGCAAATTTACCCAAGGTGAAGAGAAATTTGAAAAATTATTTAGATTGGGTAAATCTCAAAGAGATAGGACGGGTCTTGGTTACAATAGGAATATTTCACATGACCCTAAATTCACCAGCACTTTTGTAAAAGGTGAGTCCTCATTCTCTAGCACTCATTCTCCCTTGCCCAAAACAAAATGTCACTATTATGGGAATGAAGGGCATTTCAAATTTGAGTGCAAATTAAGAAAAAGTCATATGTCTCAACCCATCTTTGAAACTAAGAAAGTTAAAATTAAATCTATGAAGGGTAAGACATTAAAATCAAAGGAAGACTCTAGAAAGTTCAAACAAGTTAAAACATTTCATCAAGAGTCTCCTAAGATAGATTTAAGAAAGACTAAGCAAAACATAAATAGTCAAAATAAATCTATCAACAAGAAACTTCTCACTTTACCTCCTCTATCTTTGGAAATGAAAGATCTTTTGAAAAAGGTTGAAAAATTAAAATTAAAGTTCAAAAGGCAAAAAGAGGGAGGAAAAGCTAAAAGAAGTGAGAAGAGTAAAAAGAAAATGAAACACCAACTTCCAAAGACAAATCATCAATCTAAATTTAAAGAGGTCAAACCTAAAAGATATGATGACAAGTCTAAAAGAATTAAATCTCCATCTCCTTTGGTTGGTAGGATTTCTAAAATAGACCTAAAAGTTCAAGACCTTAGATGGATACCTAAGGTTAGACCTTTAGACAAATACTAAGATCTCCTTATTAGATGGGACCATTCTTATCTCATAGTCATATGTGTTAATGGTCTTTAGTCTAGCTCCTTGTGCTTTTCTTAGTATCTTCTCTTGGTTTTAGTTATAGTTATTTTAGGTTTATTTGTTGTCAATGCATTTTGATTTTAAAAGGTATATTATGTTTAAA
This sequence comes from Camphora micrantha, assembly GCA_003546025.1. Taxonomy (NCBI): domain Eukaryota; kingdom Viridiplantae; phylum Streptophyta; class Magnoliopsida; order Laurales; family Lauraceae; genus Camphora; species Camphora micrantha. Next base: position 5,582 of record QPKB01000716.1, read on the forward strand.
TGCATGTTGATTGATCAATTTGATTTGAAAAAGGTTCATCAAAGTTATATCTATTTAAATCAATTGATTTGTTTTTCAAATGTGTTTATATTTGATTGAATTCTTAGTTAAACCAGTTTTTATCAAATTAAATGTTTTTGAAAACTCTTTCTTAGTCTTGCAAGGCTTTTTGTATTTCAAAAGGAATTTGTAGAATTGATTTTATAAAATCTCTTTTCTACTTCTTTTTAAGCTTGTAGGATAGCTGGGATAGGGGTAGTTTCAGTGGAGGTTGTCCCTGAATTTTTCAGAACAATTTATTCTCTCTGTTTTTGTTCTATTGTCAGGCCAGCCCTGTTGGCCCGGTCGACCGCGTGGTCTGGCCGGTCGACCGGCCACACGGGCCCAGCAACTTAAAAAATTTGTTCTGTCCCTGTTCTGTTTCATTCAAACCCTCCCAGCCTTCCCTCCTTCAGCAGGTCGACCACCCTGGACTGTGTTCCCTTCTCCCCATCACTCCTTTTCTCCTCTGGTTGCTCCTCGTCTTCTTCTTCCTGGTTTTTCATCCTCTCTCTTCTTCTCACTCGTCTGCTGTCTCCCTCTCTACTGTCACTCTCTCGTCTGGCTCTCTCACTCTGCTGGTTCTCTCTCTTTCTCTCCCTGTCATCGTTTTCCAGCTGGTTCCTGTCACTGTCTCTCTCTCAGTTGTTCTGCTGTGTCCTTCTTCTCCTTCTATCTCTCAGCCATTACACATTCAACAAGCTGTGTAAAACCCTTTGTCGTCCCAGGTCTGTGCTGCAGCAATCCAACTCTGTGGACTGTTTTTCTAGTTTCCCTTCCCTTCTGTGTTCTCTTTCTGTTCCTTCTGGCTGTTGCTGGCTCCATCTCTTCTGTGGAGCTTGTGTAGCCTGCTGTGCACACTATTGGGCAACTGTAATTTGTAAATCACCTAGCCTCATAGTCAGCACTCCAACTGTTTGACAAATTGCCTGAACTAATTTTTTCAAAACTTTTAAAGGCATTTGTCTAGGCTTTCAATCTTGTGTGAGCTTCCCCTTCTCTGGTATCTCCTTGATCATTTATGGCTCGCACTAAACAGACTTTTAGGAGGCCTAGCAAAAAGTCCAAGACTGGACAAGCATCCTCCTCTCATAGATCTCCATCGTCTTCTCCCGAGGCTCCTCCTCCTCCGTCTGTGATTCGTTTCAACCCCATTCATTCTCCATCATCAGTTGTCAAATCCTTTAGGAGTAAAGGGATCATCGTAGAGAAATTATGCATTGTTGAAGATCTAGTGGACTATAATGTCCCTGCTCTCCTTGAAGCCATAGGCTGGGGGAGTATCCTGACCTGGAGTGGCAACACTTTTGCCTCTTCTGTCCATGGCCTCTATGAATCTATCTGTGCCACCTCTGCAAACTCCTTCACCATTAGATTCATGCATGGTGAAGAAGTGGTCACCATTGATACTATCTCCTCCATCATGGGTATTCCCAAGTCTTCTGGACCCAAGTTCATTTCTGATGTTTTACCCCTTGATGAGAGAGACTCTGTCACCACTGCTCTCTGTGGTTACCCTGAGGAATGGTCAGCCAGAAACTTTCTCCAGGCCTCCTCTATGATTCCTTCTCTTCGGATTATTCACAGCATTTTCACTCACTCCATTTACCCGAGGAAAGGAAACAGGACTGAGGTTACATCATACATGGCAAACCTCTTATTCAACGTTGTCTCCGGTGTCCCCATGTGTCTCCCTTCGATTATCATGCATCATATTGTTAGAGTTATCACAGGCTCTCAGCCCTGTGCAGCTCCATTTGGGTTCCTGATGACCCAACTCGCTGCTTCTTATGGAGTGATTCCTCCTGCTTCTGAGAGACCGGAGACCACAACTGTCTTCAACAAGACCAATATTCTCTTGATGAAGCTACCTCCTCCACAGCGAGTGAACCCAATAGCAGAAGGAGATGCGGAGGTAGAGGCTGCAGACGTTGCAGTTGTAGATCCAGGAGATGATCAGCCTCCTCTAGAGCCTCATCAGCCTCCTCCAGAGCCTGTTCAGCCTCCACCAGAGCCCCATCAGCCTCCTCTTCAAGAGCCCCCTCTTCCTCCTCAGCCCCATCAGCCTCCTCCACAGCGTAGCTTGGAAGACCGTGTGACATCTGTTGAGCACGTGGTGTCTTCCATGCAAGCTGAGTTTCAGGAGTTTCGTCAAGAGGTATCCGGCATGGTGAAGAAGACCTTAAGATACCTCTCGAACATCTCGAGTAGCTGTAGGCGGCATGATGATGTGATGCCTCCCTCGCCTGCAGATTCTCCTTAGCTCGTAGGAGGGTTTTCTCTTTATGTGGGGAATTTATTCTGGGGATCTTGATGTATTTTCTGTTTATAAAACTCTCTGACTATATTACTGGCCATGATTTTGTTTTTTATTTTGATTTTTGTATTGGTCAAGTAATATGTAAATGAAATTGTACTAATCTTCAAATTTAAATCAATGAATCTTCAGTTTCATTTATTCTTCTCTTCTTGTTATGATGAATGGCTATGATGCTTTGAATCTATATAATTATCTGTTATCTTAGTTTCATTCAAACACAGCATAAACAACCCATATACATGATAACCTGTTCTGCATTTCATTTTCTATTTCTATTGATAACAGGTGCTACTGAAAGGTATTTCTTTTCTCATGTATACAGGTTCCTTTGCAATTCAATGGCAAAGGGGGAGAGAATATCAGACATAGGGGGAGAGAAGATCAAACAAAGGGGGAGTGAAGATCCTCTCTTGGTATCAATCAAAGGGGGAGTTAAAGAAGATCAGATCTGTCCAAGGATCTTAAAAGAGTTCAGAGCGCTTAACAAAAGCTTAGAGCATGGAGAAAGCTCTAACGAAGGGGGAGAAACCAAGGTTAAGCTGCTCTCAAGAGACTTCAAGACCTGAAGCCCTAGAAGTGTTGTGATCGACTGAGTTGCCATCAAATTGCAAAGGGGGAGATTGTTAGGATTTTTGTATTGCTAATTTGATGGAAAGCACTATCTCTTTCAGTCATCTGATCACATACACGTTCAGCTTAGTCTGGACCTTGAAACCCAGACCTCAGACTTGAAAATGCTATTGATTTTCAAAAACTTCTTCCTGCATGTTTTTAGAACTCAAATTGTATTTTCGAAAACCTAAGTTCTTCGTGCATGATTTTGAAAAATCAAGTTTGGAATCGAGGTTCTTGTTTTGCATACAAACTCCATTTTTAGAATCCTTTTTGTATGCATAAATCATATTGGCTAAGAGTTCATTTTTCAATAAATCAATTTCTCAAAATTTCAACTGAACTCAACTCTGGCCTGTGTAGCCGGTCGACCGCGCCTCCCCCCAGGTCGACCGCATACACTGCATACAGGCTCTGAAAAAATCCAGGAATTTGCCTCAGACCCTGTGTGGCCGGTCGACCGCGCAGTTGGGCCGGTCGACCGGGCTTACAGCCGTTGGGCCAATATGACCGTTGGACCCGGTCGACCGCGTAGGCTTGGGGTCGACCGGGCCAACTAGCCGTTGGGCTGTCTTTTTGTATAAAAACCCTTTCTTTTCCTTTCTTTATGATGGCTGTTGGGATGCAATTTTTGAACCATTTTGAAGCCTAAAGAAGAGGGATAAGCTAGGATAGCTAGAGGCTAATTGGAAATCAAATGTTTGAGATTTAAAGAGGTATATCTTTTAAGTTCACTTTGATTTTCATTCCATTTAAATTCATGCATGTTCAAATCTTTGTAATTTCATATTTGTATGATTTCTAGCCTTAGTTGAGATGTTTTGCAAACACAATATAACCTTGGAATTCTAGTTTCTTTTGCAAACATCCTCATCCCAATTACATGTGTTTTTAAACTTTAAAACATCATACAACTTGTGTAACATGTCTTTCCAAGTTGTTTGATTTCTACATGTGATTGGTTTATAACTTCAATCATCATTTTCAATGTTTAGATTTTCAAATGCATCAAGCATTCATTTGTGAGCTTCGTTTTAGAAAATGATTGAAGTAAACATTCATACACTTTGAGCACACACCTTTGCTATTTGTTTGAGTATGTTTTGTTCTTGATTTAAACTTTCATATCAGCCTATCTAGAGGCAAATATTTTGAGCTTAAATTGTATCTCTTTGAGTGTTTATGTAGACACTTCTTTGAGAAGAAATCTTTATCTTGTTAAGGTTATTGCTTAGCCTAAGAAAAGCACATTGTAGAGGTTATTGCTTAGCCTTTGAAAAGCATCTTGTAAAGGTTATTGCTTAGCCTAGAAAAGCACATTGATAGGTTGTTGTTTAGCCTAGAAAAACATCATTGTAAAGGTTATTGCTTAGCCTTTTGGAAAAGCATAAATAGTGGAAATCCGGTGGGGTGTTGGAACACAAACCGGTAGTGGATGTAGGCATTGAGGCCGAACCACTATAAATCATTGTGTTATGGTTGTATGCTTGTGGTGATCTCTCTTGTTAGCTTCCGTATCTTGTTTGGTAAATCATCATATGTGACTAGTTGTTTTTATTTAAGTTAAAATTGGCCATGATTAGTCATTAAGTGTAGATCACCCTATTCACCCCCCCTCTAGGGTTAGGATCCCGGACTTTCAACACTATTTTTGAAGGAATCCCATCTCTCCAAGATCTTCTTCTAGCTTGCTTTACTCATTTGGGGAACCTATTGGTAAGATCTCTTCCTAATCTTCTAGATTAGTGTTCTTCTAGCCTTAGAGAAGCTACATTTTCAATATTGAAAGCTCTCTCCTCTTCTTCATAGTTTTGACCCATTTTAGGGTTTGTTTTAGGGGTTTTTGGTAGAGCTTGTATCATTGTTTTGCAAGAGTGCTAAGAGCTTGTTTTTCATTGATTGAAGACTTAAGGCAAGTGGATGTTTTGATATTTTTTTCATTTGAAAGAGTTTTGTTGAAATGCATTTATGTTTTCACCTAATGTTTTGAGGCATTAATGACTTGTTAGATTTGAAATAAATGCATATTTGTGAGTCTTGATAGCTTGTTTATGTCATATATGAGATTGCTAATCAGGTTTGGAAATATTGTAGAAAAGATAGGAAAAATGGGAAAGACCCCTGAACTGCTGTAACAGAACCTGGGTTCTGTTACGCAGTTCACGCGGTCGACCGGCCAATGGCGCGGTCGACCGGGTGAACTGGAATAGGCCCCCAGTTAGCAAACCTGCTGCACTGCGGGATCTTCTGTCCTGCAGTGCACGCGGTCGACCGGCCTAGGGCGCGGTCGACCGGCGACACAGAGGTCAGGCTCTCTGGAGCCTGACCAAAACACTATTCACCTATTTATTTTACAACTCACGGTCGACCTGGCCCATGGCCGGTCGACCGAGCCACTGTGTACGCGGTCGACCGGCCATGGGCCAGGTCGACCGGCCCAACTGGAAACCCTACAGAAAATTGGACCTTTTTCCCTAGGTTTCGGTGGACCTTGAATGTAACTTAGTGACCCTTTTGTGAACCCGTTGGACTTCTTTTGAGGATGGTTGAACCGACATCTTCTCACGGTTAATCCGGTTGTATCGGTGCTTAATCTAGTTCAATCTTGAACGGTACGGAACGACGAGATATCCTTTCTTTTATCTAAACGCGAAATTGGTTTGTTTGGATATCGCGAATCCGTCTTCCCGTCGATGAATGAGTAGGTTGTAAGGTACTACTAGATTAACATTGTGCCTAGGATCCCATCCCTTTTATGTTTTGTTTTATTAAAACTCGATTAGGGTTTGAATCCCTAAGGTGCATAAAGAGCCCGGAATGTCTCTAAACTCAAGGAGTACCAAGTGATCATCACAATAGACATACGGGGTCCTTATTCACTTGATTTATGTCGAATCCCGATACTTGTCCCGAATTTCAAGAAATGTGATTTATCATTCCCGTAAACATTGAATTTGAAACTAAAGCTTTTGCTAGCCCCGACATGCACTTCCCGTTTGAAAATGAAATTAGTGCTTTTAAGCATCCCGTCCCGCCCGTTTATTAAAGTGCATTACGTATGATTTGTACATGACTTGTTTTACATGATTTGACCTATGAGTCGGCACCACTAAGCTTGGCTTTCCTTGCCGGTTTGATCTACCGACTTGGAGACCCTTTCCCGTCCCGCCAGCTGCAGTCTTGGATCCCGTTACCCGGTTATTACCGTGGTCTTGTCCCGATACCCGGTTCGCTACTGTGGTCCCGTCCCGTATTGTATTATATTATGTATATGTTACTTATGTTGCATCTCCTCACTTAGGTGACTGAGACAACATCCCGATATGCTCATGTCACTTCGGTGATAGAGGACTTAGCTATGTGTGGTTGCCATCTTGTCTGTTTCCCATTTCCTTGGATACCTTACATGTTTTTATATTGCATATGTATTTGATCAAATGTATCTCTTGTTTTATGAAATTAATGCTTTGACAGGTTTAAATGATTTTCAAGGTATTTTCCTTATTGTTATGTCTTTTCACCCGTTTGCCAAACCGTCGTGTTTGACCCTTGTTTTTGGTACTCAGGTCCTGTTGTTGGTCTCCCCGAGGAGGAGCTCGAGGTTGCGGTTAGCGAACCACAACGACTAGTTGAGTGGCACGCCGATGATGTCGTCTAGACATTCGGGTGCTTGAGTTGCGTAACACATTTTGGGTTGTGTCTAACCATTCTTTTGGGAACTTGTCACTTTATTCATATTGGCCTTTGTTGGCCTCTATTTTTGGGATCAATGTAATTAAACTACTTGTTGTAAACCTTAACTTTATTTTGGGGTTATAGCTTTAATGATCATTGCTCATTTTGATACTAGTATGAAACATGCTTTAATCTTATATCGTGGACATGAATGTATGAAATATAGATTTGCTACACGCTTCCGCACATAAAAGAAATATTCATGTTAATGTGTTATCCTCACCGCGGACACCTGTGGGAAATCGCGTGTATGAGTGGCATCCTTCGTGATGGACTCGTATACGTTTTGTTTGGAGTTGGATTTAATTTATGCACAATCATACATCATATTATTATATTAACAAGTCCCGATCCCGGATTAGGCCGCCTTGACTAAGGGACCCGGTCCGGGGTCGCGACATCTACAAGCATCAAGTTCTTCAGTTCTTCTTCTTTGTTGTACAACTTTCTTTTTTGCAGATGCATTGAGGAGCTCCTTCATTTCAACAGTTACATTCAGTGGCACTTTATGACATTTTATCACTTGTCCTGATACATATGCCAAATGTTGTTTCAATCGAGTAATCCCGCCATTGAGCACTTTTCCACAATAATTACATTGTACTTTACTTTTGCTTCCAACTGCTTCACCGTGGCTCCATGCTGGATCTATATCACGCACCATCTTGTTCCTATAAAATAAGAAATTCATGTAATACTCTAACAACAATTATTTTTAGGAAAAAAAAGATTTAATAAAATCATTTTCAAAATCCTAAATATATAGATCTAGCATAAAAGTATGTAAATCAATCATTTACACACCATACAATGATCATGAATCATTAAAAGAATATATTTATGATGAAAGCTCCAAAAAATGATATATTATAATTCAAATATTAAAAAAATCTGAAAATAAAATAATTAAAATAAAAATTTAAATCATGTTTATGACTATGAGTAGTTGTAGATCTATTATCTACACACTATTAATAAGCCATTAAGCCTTTGGCATATGAGTATATCACAAATATGCTAACAAGTAACAACAATTATTTTTAAGAAAAAAAAAATTAATAAAATCATTTTCAAAATCCTAAATATATAGATCTAACATAAAAGTATGTAGATCAATCATTTACACACCATACAATGATCATGAATAATTAAAAGAACATATTTATGATGAAATGCCCAAAAAATGATATATTATAATTCAAATATTAAAAAATCCGAAAATAAAATAATTAAAATAAAAATTTAAATCATGTTTATGACTATGAGTAGATGTAGATCTATCATCTACACACTATTAATAAGCCATTAAGCCTTTGGTTAGTATCACAAATATGCTAACAAGTAACAACAATTATTTTTAGGAAAAAAAAATTAATAAAATCATTTTCAAAATCCTAAATATATAGATCTAACATACAAGTATGTAGATCAATCATTTACACACCATACAATGATCATGAATAATTAAAAGAACATATTTATGATGAAATGCCCAAAAAATGATATATTATAATTCAAATATTAAAAAATCTGAAAATAAAATAATTAAAATAAAAATTTAAATCATGTTTATGACTATGAGTAGATGTAGATCTATCATCTACACACTATTAATAAGCCATTAAGCCTTTGGAATCACAAATATGCTAACAAAGTAACAAGTAACAACAATTATTTTTAGAAATTTGTTTTTAATAAAATCATTTTCAAAATCCTAAATCTATAGATCTAACAGAAAAGTATGTAGATCAATCATTTACACATCATATAATGACCATGAATCATTAAAAGAACATATTTATGATGAAATCCCAAAAAAATTATGTATTATAATTCAAATATTAAAAAATCCGAAAATAAACAAAAAAAATGAAAAAAATAAGTTCAAAATCATGTGTATGAGTAGATCTAGCATGAAAGTATGTAGATCTAACTTCTAAATGAAGAAAACAACACAACTACAAAAGTAACAAACCCAAATGATTTATAATTTCATCTAAAAAAAAATAACATAAAAAAATACTTTAAGTTGATTTTCTCTTACCTTAGATAATTTTTTCTTCAAAAATAGAAGTGGAATTTGAAAAATGCAAGGGGGATATGTGAAGGAGAGGGGCTGCTGGTATGGGTAGTAAGAAGATGAGAAAAGAGGAGAAGAAGATGAAGATGGGGGAAAAAAATGAAAAAAAAAAGGTTTTAAAGCAAAATACCATATCTCGACCGATATTTTAAAAATATCGGCTGAGATATCGGTTCCACCGATATAATCAAAATCTCCGCCGATATGGGCCGATATTTTGACGATTTTTACCCGATCCGATATCTCATCGAGATATCGGATCGGTATCGGCCGATACCGGTTCATATCGGCCGATATGAACCGGTATCGGCTGATTTTTGCATCCATAGGTGGGAGGAAAACAACAAAAATATACAAGTATGAAACTGGTCATAGACAAGAGAGAACCGGAATGAACAAGAGTGGTAATAATCTAAATGTGAAGAAAATTATTGCTAATAAGATAAATAACAATACGTTAGTCTTGAACCAAAAATCTGGGCCTGTTTGGTTGCACTTGAGTATAGTGAAAGAAGAGTGGAGTTGACCCCTACAGTAGGAAGTTCTACTTCTTAAGGTGTTTGAATGGATCTGAGGGGACAAGAGGAGTAAACATGTCGGCTGATGTAGATTCCTCTTTTACTCATCCTCTCTCTCCAGAGTTACTCCCACAATATATAATAAAGTGCCTTTTACTCTATTCTCTTCATATAAAACCTTTTATTTTATTTTATTTACTTGACACCAACCATCCAAAGGGATGCAAAGTATCTATGCATTTATTTTTTAACCCAATCCTCATTAACTTTATTTATGATGTGACCCTTACTCCTCTTTTACTCTTCCCCTCGTATAAACAAACAGGCCTTAGGCATAATGAAAACAATAGATAGGTTCAACAATTTCCAGGTGTGGCGTTGCTTCCATTTATGACACCAACAATGTGAAAAGAGTGCATCTCAGTATAAAAATAAATGATTGAATGGTTGTGAGGATCAAAGGAGGGTAATATGGTGGGTACATCATAGCTTGAAGTTGGCTCAAGAGAAGAAAGAATCCATTGGTGGTTGGAGGTAATGAGAGAGTTCTACAAAGGTAGCTAAGCGGGAAATTCTTACATTTAAGTGCACATAATAAGCATTTTTCAAGAGAATTTCTCACCTCCAAATTTGGTATGCTTATAGCATAATTATAGATTAAGGATGAAATTTCTTCTTCTTGAGTGCCTGCATTAACCAAAGGGAACATCGTTGGTAAATAAAATGAAATAATTAAGTAATAAATCTGAGCACCTGAGCCTTACAACTTAAACATTTTCACAATTTTAACAGCTTCAAGCTATCATATAGTCAGGTTCTAAGTCCAACTATCTCATATCCAACTGTATCCAGGTATGGTATGTTTGAATCTGCACCTACAACTTTGGTCATTGGAAACGTCAATGGTAAATAAAATGAAATAATTAAATAATAAATCTGAGAAACTGAGCCTTACAACTCAAACATTTTGACAATTTTAACAGCTTCAAGCTATCATATAGTTAAGTTCTAAGTCCAACCATCTCATATCCAACTGTATCCAGGTATGGTACGTTTGAATCTGCACCTACAACTTTGGTCATTGGAAAGAATAAGGAGGATCCAAGCCAATCCATTTTTTGAAAAAATAAAACAGAAGATATATGAATTCACATATTATTATGGAAACTTAGTTCCTAAAAAGAAGAGAGTGATTCCAAAGATGGCGAGAGGCTTCATTGAAGGGTTTGATGACTGAAGAAAGTGAGAATGATATTGCCACATTTTGCATAAGGAATTGCGCCTGTGCTCACCCAAGTTGGGCTGACTGGGTTGAGGACGGACAATAATGAAAGCTTAGGTTGTGATGATAATGACAGTTTTCATGAGGAACAGTTGGACGTTGGAGAACCAAACGATAAACGTTGACAAGGCGCGTGGCAACTCTTGCGGCCATGATATGATGGTTTTTTAAAATAAATATTTTGATCAAGAATCAAGATCCTGAAATGTAAATATAAAAATATATATATGGGAAATATTTTAAGTGAGAATTAGTTCTCACCTATTATATGAGAACTTTTTTGCGGGACCCAACTAGCAATCCATCCAAACCTAACAACCAATAGGGAACCCTCTTATAGTCACTAATCCAAAGAATTAGCACACATCCGAATGGACTGAACCGTTGGATCGAGGGTTGAATATTTTTTGAATATGAAGCCATTAAACTTGTGGGCCATGGATGAAGGGGTTAGGGACATGGATTTGGAGTCAAACTTGATACTTGGTGTGGTCTCACATAGATCTTTCTATCCCTCCTTGTCCCATTCCTAAATGGGGCCCACAATTGGGCCCCACAAAAAAGTTCTCACATAATATGTGATAACAGTCCCCACCTGAATATTACCCTATATATATAAATATTGATAAATCAAAAGTGAAAGGGAAGGAAAAGTTTATCACACTCTAAAATTTGATTAATTAATATTGTCTAAGAGATGAGAAGAATAAGAGGGCTTTGGTTCTTGAGTAATGTGAATTGTTTGGCTTTTAAGCCATTTTGGGGATAGGTAGGTTTGGGGATTTGCAAATAAAAAATCAATAAAATGCCTCTTGGTATATGCATGTCAATGTTGCTAACATCCATGTAGAAGGAGAATGAAGGGGCATGTCATTGTCATGTGATGAGGACAACATTAGGCCCACCAATGGAGGATAAGAGGGACCACGGTGCAAGAATGAGATCCAACGTCAAACTGATGGGATCACCATCAGAGTTTAATTTTAGGGGGTGTTTGGATAAATGCATCACATAATATCAAAAAATTTAAATATTATAAAAATATCAAAAAAAAAAAATTAAATATTGTAAGATTTCATTATCATAGAATAAAATTTTGTCATATTATTATATTGTGTCACTTATGGTATTTTGGCAATTTTCACAGATTTTAATATACCTTTGAAGTGTTTCACAATTTATAAAAAAAACTCACAAGATGATATACCAAACAAGAAATGGAGAGAACGTAATCAATTAACCCAATGCAGGGCCCACTAATTAGTAATCACAGGTGTTAATAATCATGGTAGGACCCATCTACTGTTAAAAAATAATAAGATTAAATGTTAAAATCATGAGATCCAAGTAATGTTGTTTAATTAAGGGTGGTCCACCAAATGTTGGTAACTATACTATAATACATCTAATGGTAATTATCACAAATGACTCTATCTACTATTTTTTTCTTTTTGTAAAACCTTATTTGATGTAAGATATCATTGATGAATCCATCTATGAGATATCATTGTGGGACCCATTTGATGTTGTTAGTCATATTAACACTAGGGGAGCTATCAAATAGTGGGACCCATTCAATGATGGCAAACTGATAATTACAATCACATAATTCAATCTTGGTAATCATGAAACCTGGCTGATTTTGGTAGTATGGGACCCACCTAATGTTAGTAATCACAATGAAAGCCCCTAGCGTGGAATTTATAGGCCCCACCTAATATTGATAATTAATAAGGGCTATGTAATCGTGATATGGCAATAGGACCCTACATTAAATTTGTAAGCACAGTGGGGCCAATCTATTATAATTAATGGTTGCTCATGAACTCTTCGATGGTTTTTACTCAAACTCTCCATTCGTATTTAGAAAAGATTTTGTAAAGATTATTTTATACAGATGGTTTTTACTCAAACTCTCCACTTGTATTTAGAAAATGTTTTGTAAAGATTATTTTATACCGCACATCCTTGAATAATGTAATATGAAGGTTTTTTTGGAAGAAAGTGAGATATTGTAAGATAATTTCTAAGTTATCCAAACACCTCCTTTTTAAGGAGGATATATTACATTCTAAACTAGTAGATAATATAGCAAAATCTCTTAAAATATCTCATTTCCAAATACTCCCTTATATATATATATATATATATATATATATATATATATATACACACCCTTTCATGTATCAGACATCCAAATAACATGAAAATGGATCCATTTATTTGGTTCTTCGACATTATCTCCAATGAGTCCATCGATATAGTAGTTGATAGTTTTAACAGCATTGTCTTGTGAGACTGAGAAATTAAAGAGTATGATTTTAGTGGTATTTCAATCTTTTGCTCTATCATTATGATTACATATACACTTTACATGGTTCAGAAAGCTCTATCATTATGATTACATATACACTTTACATGGTTCAGAATGCGTTTGCTGCTTCTTTTGACATAGGAACATATTATAAGCAATAACGAAGGATTGAAAACTAATAGCATTTAGTTGTGTTTTCTTTAATGTCTTGAAAAAGAAAAAAAGAACAGGAATATGGATGTGTGCATCCATTTGGGTTGCAATCCATCCTCAATTCTAGTGAGCCTCCACAACCACATGTTTTTGGCCTATTGTTTCAATTTTACCTATTCAATCAGCATTACAAACTAGGCAGAGAGATTAAGAGCAGTAGAAACTCTAGATCTCTACATATCCAAGTTCCATAGTTTCTGCCAACATTGAGTAGTATAAGAATGAAAGATCACACAATAGGAGTGCCAGCAAAGATTCCCATCACCACATTGGAGATGGAAGCAAACATATGGTAGACCAAGGAATCAATAGAAACATACTCAAAAAGAAAAAAGGAAAAAATCCTCGTCTTCATCAAACTTTTGCCAAAATACGGAGTTTCTACCGATTTGGCTGAAATCTCCAAATTTGAAACCAAATCAGGGATCTCAGCCTAACAGGACCTAAATCCCAACTAAAATCTTTCGTGTGGGTTGTTCATTTAGTTCATTGATCGAAACGAAGCAAAATTGCCAACTAGGGTTTAGAGAGAATTCCTCACAAAGAACATTTGTGTATAGGGTGTAATCATCAAACATTAACTAAAAATAGGTTTTTTATTAAAAAAATGAAAAAAAAAAAACCTCCTAACATGAATTCATCCATGATACTATCCCCAATACAAAAAATAAGTTCATAGATAGACCTTCAACCAAGGAGCACAATTACAAAGCTCGAGGTCAATGTTTTCTCCAAGAGGGGGGAGAACTAATGCAGGCCAGACCCATTTGTCAGCCAGCCCATTGGACCCAACCCAAAAGTTCACAGCCATAGGTCCAAGGCCGACAAGCCCACAGGAGCAAAAAAAAAAAAAAAACCACCCTCCAGATCATGCCTCCAAATCATTACAACCTATTTAGTAATAGCTAATATATAGAGCTCCTTAGCAAGCTTTCTTTTATTTAGTTTAGACCCTTATTTCCTTTAGAGTCTTATATGATTAAACACTTTTATGATGACTTGGATAATTTCCAAGAATAGATTAGGGCTTAGAGTCTATACAAGGAGATGTAACTGTTAGATTGTATGGACTCAATCCATCAGATGATGTAATAAATTGATTAATTTCTTAATATATCAATAATATCATGCTTTCCTTTTATGAGATAAATGATGTTTTACTACTTAATACACATGACCAATACATATGACATAAATGGTTCATGAGATGAACCGGGTCCCATTAGTATATTAGATGTGATATATGTGTATGGATGAGATCCACACACGGGAGACATTTGTCACAAATCTTATACTTAAACATCTTCACAACCGGCGATGAGACTGGGCATCTCATCTGATAAGGTTGTAACGCTTTGATCACTATGAGATAGTGTGATTTATCTCGATCATCAGAATGTAAGATTCTGGATCACGGTGCTAGTACATTGGATGTATTGAAGGACCATGAGAAGCACATTATGGAATATTGTCTCGAGTTTAAGGTTTGCTCTCATAATTCCCTAGCAATAGGCTCTTAATCCTGAGACATTGATGAACTCAAGTTTCTATCTATTCATTTGCTTTGAGTCGCCAATGAGTGAGGCCAACTGTAGGTCAACACCTCGGTGTCTTGGGTATGTGGTAGTAGGACTCTGGGAACATCCAATGGTCAAGATGGAATCTATCCATATTATCCCCTTGTGCCAATTAATGGATTTATCATTAGTAAGTGCGCACCCATCTTGATTAAGAGTTAATTGGATGGTACTAATGATCACTGTGATTAATTGGGACTCAAAGATAATAAGATGTGGATTTAAATTGGTAGGACAGTTTTAGTCCAATTAATCCATGGATATTGAAAGAGGGGCTTAATTGTGGTAATCGGGAAGTTTAGGGTCTTCATTGTAATTTATTTCTAAGACTGGAGTGCAATTGCATTTATATAGTGGTGTTATTTGCAATTAACTGTGGGCCCGGATTGCACATGAGATGTGGGGTCGCGGTATCCCAGTTGGAGCCAGCTTTCTATGGAATCCCTAGTGGTCCCCACGCTAGCCCAAGTTATTGAAAAAATACTAATCCTACTAGAACTCTAAGATGAAGGAATTAGGAAGTTACTATTTCTATTTGAAGTGAGACTTCTAATAGTGGTAATAGTAAGGTTACTATTTTGTGTAGAAGTAAGACTTCTATTTCAATTAGTACAAGAGAAGGAGGTTGCTTAATGCTATAAAAGGAGTAACAAAGGGGCTGGAACATACACAACCTTGGAATTCACGCCCAGCCCCCTTTGTGCAAGAGTTGCACATACTTCTCTTCTTCTTCTAGTTCTCTTCAAGTTTCCTTTAGAGCTTCTAGTTTTTTTCTTTAGGATATCCCACCCATCTCCTTTAGAGAAGAGATCTGGTACGGGTTATAGCGTGGAAGACTAAGAGGTCTTGGAGATCTAAAGTAGTTTCCTTCTCCATTAGAGCACAACCAGGCAGCAAAGGTATAATCTGCTTCTCTAATCTTTTGTAGATTATTTTGTATGGTGTTGCTTGTATTATTGATGTACATGGTATATGAGTATGAGGGATTGCATCCTGGATACGGTTAATGGCCTTATGGGCGTTTGATCCCTGCGTCAAGTGGGTCAAAAGTTTTAAAATCGCATCCACGAGGCCCACCTATTTCCAACAGTAACCCCTCTCATTTGGTACTAAATGGATAATAAGATATCTTCCTTGAGTTTTTCTCTTGGTTATGCGTATGTGGTGTGAGACCAAGATTGTTTGGGTACCTATCCCTAAGCATGGCTTGGAGAGTAGACCTTGGCTACTCTTCCCCTACCTGCGCTACGTCATCTATGCAAAAAAAAAAAAAAATAATAATAATAATACAAGCACAAGCCAAATTGACCAGTCAAGCCTAACGCAGATTTCACTTCCAAACCGGAT
>QPKB01000717.1:0-21595 GCA_003546025.1 Camphora micrantha
CAGACTGCTGAGCATGGAAACCAAGGATAGAGTGATTTGAGGAGGTTTTGGTCAAATTTCTTGGTAACAATGAGAGCCGTGATTTATGAAATCATCGATGAGGGACAAAGGGGTTGGCTTATTTGTCAATAACTTTTTCCACGTTTATTGCATAGATGGAAGTGAATTTTCTCTTCTTTGGATACCATAATTCAAGGCCAGGATTCGGTTGGCTTTTTCCGGCTAATTTGGCGTTTGTGCATCTTTAGTCCAAGTAGTCACGGATGTATATTCATGTTCATGCCCAAGGAAATCAGTATTCGGCGGCTGGGATATCTGGATGTGGGCCCAACTTGGGTGCATGCAAATTGAGTGGATTGGAATAGAATTGTGATGGGTCGGGTCAAAAGAAGACCCACCACACCCGTAACTAATAGGTTGGGTTGGTCGGGATGTGGTTATATAGGCGGATATGAATTTATAGATTTTGACTCAAGTTGACTTCGACGTCGCATGTTTGTGGTTTGATAGCATGAATCAAGAGCTTGCTCTATGGATGATGAAGATGCCAATGCAGGACTGTTTTAAATAGGAAGAGGGGTCTGTCTCTAGTTCTGTCCTGCTTTGACACATTACATACAAACGGGTGGTCCAACTCGAACTTCCACTGCACTGAATACTCACATGGAAGGAGACCTCATATAGGAGTAGGATGCATCTTTTCTAGCAGCTCGTGAACATTTAAAGTTGGATTCTGCTCTGTTTATTAGACATGATATTGTTCTATTCAAGAAGGCAAAGTAGAAGACAAGGTAAAAATAATATAAAAAAGTCTCAATACTTAGAGGCTACAAATTAACAGATTACAGGAGGGGGCTCAAGATTTCAATAAGGTGTCATATTCTTGTGAATCCTACGTATGAAAGAGAGAGAAATAGAAATCATAGGACTTTCTTGCAAGTTGGTGCACTGCTGCTACTCAAGATTTTCAATCTTTGGCTAGAATTGTCTTGACTGTGCTGCATGCAGGTTGCTTTTACTGCTCAGTTTCATCCAAAACACCGCGACACACGGGAAGATTTCAGTCGTATCTTTTTGAAATTGCCGAAGATGGAGACTTGGGCCAACCCCAAATCTCAACAAAGTCTTTAATTTATCAAGAAATGGCATTCATTGACTGTCAAAAGGAGAGAAAATACGAGTATATATATCTGCACAAGAGCTTCCCCTGGTCAGTTCTTGTCTTGAAGTAAGTAATATATACCCTGATCCAAAGAAGTGCAATTCCTGT
Source organism: Camphora micrantha (assembly GCA_003546025.1). Lineage (NCBI taxonomy): Eukaryota > Viridiplantae > Streptophyta > Magnoliopsida > Laurales > Lauraceae > Camphora > Camphora micrantha. Next base: position 1,271 of record QPKB01000717.1, read on the forward strand.
TTTGTCCAGTTTTTCTGTTCCAAGATTTGCTTGTGTTCAGGATTTTTTCTTTTTTTGAGACGGTAACAAGAGATTTCATTAAAAGAGACAAAAGATACAAAGAGAAATAAGAAGAGTGAGAAGGTGCAAGAGAGATGTACCCCCACTCACCCCACAATTACAAAACAATCCCCTCCCATTGCGTAGATCTCTCAACCCCCTGCCATTGGATAGATCTCTCAACCCCCTATTTTGCTAGAGCGTCTGTCATAGGGTTAGCTGATCCACACTTATTGTAAAAGGCAACATTGATGGAAGATGATAGAGTACGGGTTTCATTGAAGAGGAAATGCGATTTCCAAGGATTCGCCTTCCAATTAGACACCCGTGAAACTGCATTCAGAGAATCGCTCTATACAATAAGGCTTTCATGAAAAGATCTTGAGAAACACCAATGAGCTTTTAAGATAGTTCGCACATCCGCTTCATTAGAATCACAAACACCAACATGCTTAGAGAACATAAATAAGACTTCTCCTTTGTTGTTGCGAAGCACACCTTCAATGCTCGCGGGTCTCCACTTCCCCCTTCACCTCCGTCCACATTGAATTTGAGCACACCCAAAGGAGGGGGAGACCAAAGCGTAGATCTCCTAAGTACCTTAGGCGGAACACAAACCATACAAGCTTTCCAATTTACAAAGATAACATTAATGGAAAAATTGGAAAACTCCTTTATAACCATAGCAGATTTATTAGAGATAGAAGCTCATATCGATACATGAGGATTTCACCCACGAGCTGGCTGCATGCTAATTAATGTGCTCCAGCTTGTGGGGCTTGCAAGCGTTCTCATCATTGACGGTTGTAGAAATTATTACTTTTAATACTCTGGTAAGAAAATCAAGAAAATCACCTAATGAATCCAAAAGTCACTTTGGAAGGTCTAAAGGCCCAAACGACATCTAAGAATGTTGAACATCATTATGGAGCTATATGGTTGTCTTGCTGTATATAAAGTCATGTCTTTTGGAAGTGTTCTTTGAGAGGCTATTTAAAGTTATATTGTAGTGTGTGAAGCAAGAGTATGCACTGGTGAATGTTTAGGAGATTGCCTAGGTGTTTTGGTGTAGAGAAATCTCTTGTTATCTTCATAATTGATTTTTTTTTTTTTTTTTGGCTTTTCAATATTTCCCTCATGTATTGTTAAGTTTGTCCAATGAAGATTAACATTAAAGAAAAATCTTCAAGTTTGAATTATAGACAATTGTTTTGTCCTTTATATTTAGAGCATTGGCTCTACTAGCTCTTTGGTCGTACAACTCCACATACATACATAAGCACGCACACTTCACATGTTTATGTTTCTACGAAGTGGTATTAGAGCATTTTTCTTCAAAGTGGTATTAGATTATGTTTTTTATAAGGGTCGGATAGATGGAATGGAAAAGTCTCTTTATGGATAAGAGTCATGCAAAAAGGAGCCCCATCAGATTATTCAAGCCCTCGATTTAACACTTCATAGTCTTAATGGTCTTTTAACCATAGATTCCTTTGATAATTAATCCAATAATGAGTAAAGGTTTAATGAACATAAAATTAAGCATAATGCCAAATCATGAATGGATGAGAGTGTGAAAGGAGCTTTACTTTTCAAAGGTAAGCCCCATAGAGCTAGACTGTACATGTTGTTCACTCGTTGGAGAAAATTCTTGCAACAAGATAAGATTCAAAACCTTTTGTTAGAAAGTGAGTATGATTAAAATGATCTTTCTCTTAGGGTTCACTTATATCCAGAAAAAGAAAACAAAGAGAAAAATGATATTTCCTATGAGGGTTCACTAAGTTGGGCAACTTCTTGTGCCAAACTCAATCCATAAGCACAATATATGACCCAAACTGCATCCCCGAAAGAACCAAACACCAAAGGGCATGTTTGGATCTTTGCAAACCAAGTGAGATAACTCAGTTCACGTGTTGATCGGAAAGTATTTGTTTGGAAAATCTGCGAGAATGTAGTCTAGCTTGTGGGGCCCAATTAAATGTATGTCTATCAATGGAGGTGTTGGTAGAAGGCTTTTGTACCAATTCTTGTTTTGCTTTTTTGCTTTGTGTTGGAGCTTTCCTTGTTTTGTTGTTCTCTCTTTATTTTAATTTAGGGAGAATTTCAAAAAAGACCTTAAGTTTCGGCCTTATTTCAAAAAAGGACACAAGTTTCAAAACTTTTCAAATTAGTCCCTAAGTTTTTTGGGAAGTTTTCAATTAAGGACATTCATCTATTTAAAGTTATTTTTCAATAACCTTTTTCTTATTTTTTTCTAATGCCTAAATTACCATTCATTGTATTAAAACTCTCATTCACTTCCTCTATATTTTCCTCAGTTCCCTTAACGGTGTCTTCACAATAATCAAGGACACCCAGTATTCCCACAGCGATTGGCTGCATGTAGTAGTTGCCGAAACCATGTCATGGCTTTAAATAAAGGGTAATTTGGGTATTTTCAAAATATTGAGGGAAAAAATCACCAAAAAATACATTTAAATAGTCGGATGTTCTTAATTGAAAATTTACTAGAAAGCTTAGGGACTAATTTGAAAAGTTTCAAAACTTGTGTCTTTTTTTGAAATAAAGCAAAAAATTAAGGCTATATTTGAAAATTTCCCTATTTATCCTTACCGAAAAATGGAAGGACAGTGGATAAAAAGGTCTCCTTATGAGCAAGGAGGAGCCAAATAATCAACCCTACTAGATGATCCTACCATTTGATTTAACAGCCTTTAAAGTTTAATGGAGTCTTAAGAGTACATTTTTTGAGCTTCATCCCAACATTGAGTGAAGGGTCAAACATCAATGACTGTAAAATTTGGCACGATGCTAAATCATAGGATGAAAAGATTGGCAAAGGGGCTGCACTAATCAAAGGTAGGCCTAGTGGGCCCCATAAAATTGGACTGCACATACGATCTGCTCGTAGGAGAACATTTTCCGTAATGAGGTACAACAAACTTTTGTTTCTGTTTGTCTTTCCATATATAACCAATAACAAGTAATTGATTTCCAGTTAAACTGATTGCAGGGCAAATGAGTTCTGATGATCAAAATAGGGCCAAAAGATTAAACTATGCCATAGGAACAGAGAATACCCCAACCAAAAGGTGTCTATCAAATGAACAGTCCGTTGAATGACCCCAGACAAACGAAGATGAGAAAATATCAGAAATAAGGGGTTAAAAGTTAAAAACACTCTTTGTATCACATTCTGTTGAAAAGTTTGATATTGCAAACATTATAAAGATAAATGATTGTTTTTATGTTATAATTATACCTGAACCCAGTATTAGCAGTAGCGGACCCAGGATTTATGTTTGGGTGGGTGGGACGGACAATGATCAATTAAAAGAGTAATTTTGCTTTTTGTTGTACTTTCTTCACATTAACAATAGCAAAAGAGAAAATATATCGCATTTAAATAGATATAATTAGTCTTTAAATGGAAAAATCTCATTATTTAGATCGAACTCATTGAACAAGTCAAACAGGCAGACCCCATTAGTCTTTTCAGACCTAATTCCATATCACATGTTATAGGTTTAGATCCAGCACTCTCTCACAGGTTAGAGAGTACTAAGATCCAGTCAGTAGTCTAACACGAGGACCAGTGATGAGGAGAAGCTCAGCAGATCGGTGTTGAAGAAGATCTTCTGCAATGCAGTCTACATAGGTTGAAAGGAGGGTGCTTTTCTTTTTTTTTCTTTTTTTTTTTTTTTTTTATTTTGTTTTGGGTCTTCATTTTAGGGTGGAGCAATCATTTTGACATAAGTGGGGCGATGGGGCAAGGGCCCAATTGACGTCTTGGGGTGTTTTGGACTTGACCCGGGGCGACCGCCCCAGATTGTCATAACTTGGGCCCGGTACTCTGAGTGTTTAGGTACCGTTTTTTTTTTTTTTTTTTTTTTTTTGGGGGGGTGGGGGGGGGGGGGGGGGGGGGGGCACAGTTGTTGGTTGTTTAATTGGGTGGGATCTGAATTCGGAGGCTTTGATTATTTTTCTGAATCAAAGTTTACTTTACCCTCTTGAAAGAATATCAGACTTGATACATGCTCACTGTGAGTAGAGCATTCACGGTGAGCCACATCAATATAAAGTACAAACCCATGTGCAGCTGTTCTCCACCGGATTCAAACTCAAAATCACATAGGTTTTGCGTCAATGTGAGTACTGCGATTGGTCTACTCACAGCCACGGGCAGACCTAGAAAATAGAACTAGGGGGGGCCAAATGAAAATCATTAAAAGAAAATTGTAACAATTTAGGGGTAAAAATAAAAAATTACAAAAAAATTAGTGGTAAAAAATAAAATTTTAAAAACTTAAGGGGGGCCATGGCCCCCTAGGCCTACATGTAGGTCCGCCCTGCTCACAGCAAGCATGTATCATGTTCATGTGCGAATAAGGATCCCGATTCCTTGAGAGATACCCTATGTAACCTTATTTTTCTGACTAAGAACCTCTCTCACACCTCCAATAAACGCAGACAAGAGTAAACTAATAGGTGAGATTTCTCCGGTTCTATATTTCTCCACTGTAGAATCCCTATTGCAAGTTCCCACACATCCAACACTACTAGAAAAAGGAGTTTTGGCGCAGCAGAAAGCGGGCGACCGCCACTGGCGGCCGCAAAGGCGGTCGCAAATGCTTTTATAACCTCCCCCGCGAAACCCACCTCATTTTACTGTTTTCATCCCATTTTTTTCCCCTCCTGCGTGCTCTGCTCTGCCCTCCCGCGCTCTGCCCTCCCGCCGCACTTCCTTCGCCGTAGCCCGCCTGCGCCGGAGCCCACCTGCGATTGTGTTCCTCTCTCTCCCTCCCTCTCCCTTTCTCTCTCTCTATTTCTCTATCTCTCCCTCCCTCCCTCCCTCCCTCTCCCTCTCGCTCTGCCCTCCTGTGCCCAGCGACTGCTACCGAGCCCCTCTCCCTCTCCTCTCCCTCTCCCTCCCTCTCTCGCTCCTCTCCCTCTCCCTCGCTCTCCATCTCCCTCTCTCCCTCTCCATCGCTCTCTCTCTCTCTCTCTCTCTCTCTCTCTCTCTCTCTCTCTCGATTTTTTCCCCTCCCAGCGCTCTGCCCTCCAGCGCCCACGCCCCTGCCAGAGCCTCCCTCGCTCCCTCTCTATCTCTATTTCTCTCTGCATTGTGCCCTCCTGTGCGATCCGTGCTGTCCCGCTGCCACAATCGTGAGCTCGATTTTTGCTTTTCCTTGCTGCTACTTCGGTCTGAAGGTGAGGTTTTTGTCAATTTTTTTTTTTTTTTTTGCTCGGATTTTGGTTTCCATGGATCTGATGGGTTTATTGCTGTAATAAAAAATGTCAATTACTTGCTACAGTTTGGCTGAGTGTTGATATGGGACTTGCAATTTTGAATATTAAATTTGGTTTTGATGTTCAATACATGATTAGCAGAGCATTACTAGTAGTAGCTGGTTCTGTTTGGCAGTTCAATATCATCAGTAGCTTGGCACCCTAGGAATAAATAACATTGTAGCCATTGGGAATTACCGATGTTGCATATGAGGTTATGGACATTCCGTCATCTATATTTTTATGTCTTCTTCTACTTGGTCATTCATCATGTTATGTTGGTGTGCATCATGATTTTTATTTTTACATGAACTGTGATGAGGACTCTGCATGTTTTTTTTTTTCCTATTGACTATGAAGTCTGGAACTCTGGTCAAGCCTAGGAAACTTCACCTTTACCTCAATGAGAAAAAGGAATTGGCTTCTTCAATTGGGTAGTTTTCTTCTCATGTTATTATGTTAGCTAATGGTTTGGCAGACGCCTTTAGCCAAACAGGGCATCATTAGGTATTCTATTTGGGAGGATTTTCTCATGTAATCATCTTTGGGGTATAGGTCTTTTTTACCCTTTCCCCTTGAGTGTAATTCTGGTTTATCAATAAAACTTTCTGTTACTCTTTTGAAAACAAATCTGGAACTCTGATTATTACAAAAGCTTTCTGTCATAGTTGTTTTGGTTTCATTTCAATGTATTAGTTTGTTGCCTCTTTTTTTTTTTGTGTTTTAATGGATGTTGCTTGATTGATAGAATTGAATATGTTTTAGAATGAAATGAACACAACTCTTAAGGCAATCAAAGACTTCAAATTGACTGGTGGTACTCATTGATGTGGGAATTTGAATGGATTATCTTGATGGCGTCTCCATCTGTCTCACTGTGAGTGTTAGCAGTCCCTTAATAGCTTATCTACTTGAAATTTTTTCTATATTTAATAAAAAGAATACAAAAAAGATAATTTTTTCAACAACATAGAAATAGTTATATTGATAATTTTGTCAACAACATAGAAATAGGTATTTTTCTCCAGTTGAGACTGCAAGGATGTGTGCTGAATGTGAAGATCTTCTGAGGTCTCAATGCATTCATGTCAGCTCTTCTGGTTACTGTTTATTGTACCTCTATTGTACGAATTTATTATATCTTTGGTTACGCTCCATGATTAGAAGCTCTAACAGTCTATATTTTGGGACAATAAATGTCCATGTGCAACACTCATATTTTGAGCAAAGTTGAAGACCTTGCTTCAACAGTGTGGGGCAGTGAGAAGTTAGCACTAGATCGACCCCTGCTTTTGGAATTTTAAAGAGGGAAGAAAAGTAGAAAACTAAAACTTCATTAACTAAAGCTTGGAATTAATTAATGCTCTTACAAATTAATTTGGTTGTTTATTTGACCTCTATGAGCTATGTTGTGCATCTTGAAAATTTGTTTTCTCATTTCGTTGATACTTTTGAAGTGTCTGATGAAATCTATGAAAACATCTGTTGAATTTGGATGGCAGTAGTCAAGCATCCTTGATTACCGACCATGCCGTTCTAGCTATTTTTATGCTCACCACAGGCAATCATACATGAAAATCTTGTTAAAATGATTTATGTTCTAGTAAGAACTACTTGAATTGAAGTTGACTTTGACAGTCTGACTCAGTAGGTGTTGTCAGCTGTCACACCCCCAACCCCAAGTCACCTAGTTGACTGAGTCATGTGAATTTTGGGCCCTAAATGCACTTCTTATTTTTTCTATTGAAATAAAAGCTGTGGGAGGCTTTTAGAGACATTTTGCACTTATTCTAGAAGATCAACACTACTTTCATTAAAATAATCAGTATATTTGTGTTTTATAAAGTAAAACCTTTTAATAGCTAGAAAGGTAAAAGTAAAATATTTTGGTAGCCGTGACTTTGTTTTTCACTTGCCAACAAAGCATTGATCAAGTTAAAAAGATCGACCTTTTAAATTATTTTCTCACATATGTCACTTTACCTCTTGAAAAGCAAGTTTCCCCTAGCTATATTTGAATGATTATTCAAACAAACAGTAGCTCAACTAGCCAAGACCATGCCTCAAGAAGCAGAGGTCTCGAGTTTATATATGGAGTGGTCATTGAAGGCTAGGAAGGGCTATTAATAGTCAAGTAGCTAGTTCAACAAACTAAAATTGAGCTCATGTGTAAGTACAGTTCATGTAAGTAACCTAGACACAAGTGTTTGACTGTAGGAACACTATAAAGCCCATGTGGACCCCATTATCTTATCATTATTATAAATTACATGCATTGAAATTTCTTCCACCACATGTGCAAGAACTCATGGACCCTTTAATCCTATTAGAGATACGAATTCCATATCTTTAATCCTATTAGTCCCTAGTATAGTAGTCTTTAAATCCAATGAGAGGGAGATGGTGAAGGTAAAAGGAGAAGCTTGCTTTGACAGCTATCTTCACATGGAGACTCAGACTAATTTTTATGCCTTTCGGGAGATAGGAATGGGTAGTAGCAACCAAAAGCAAAGTTTAAAAAGCTTTCTCTATGTCCAATTCTCTTTCCATGAAAGACTAGCTTTTAGTGCGTGCACTTTCCTCATTGTTTGGGTCTCCGTCTCCCTACCCCTCCCTCCCTCATATAATATTAGTTGTTCTTAGTTTTCAATTCATGAGACTTGACCACCCATCATCTGGCTCATTTGACTTTAGGGTTGGAGTGGACTTTTTGATTTTTTGGATTTCTAAATCTTAAGGGAATCTAATAAATAATATCATATTGGGATATGTATTAAAATTTTTGTTTGTGAATATGAACTTCTTGTATTTATGGAATTTTGAGATATTACGGAAGGAGTGGCGGGTCTTAACCTTGGGTACGTCACCTTTTCTTGTGTGTGTGGACTTCCTTCTCACTCATATGGGCATTTTTCATGTGTATGCGCGCAAGGACTCTCTCTTGTGTCCTAGCCCCCTTGACTCTTATTGTCACTATAGGTGGTGACTCTCATGAATGTCAATGGGTTTCATGTGAAGACTAGCCCCACGAGAAAATCGTCCAAAATACATAAATGGCTGATAATCTTCCTTTTAATGAAAATTGAATTGAGGGGAGAGAGTTGAAGAATACCCACCATCTTTCATATAAGGTGAGAAGTCAAGGGTTTGAGGTGGAAATTAGATAGGAAAATTACTTTCTTCGGACTTTATATATGTTGGTTGGTAATCACTTCTTCATATAATGTATCCTTAGTCTTATTTGTTGTTGTACTTATGCTACTATGGATGAAAATGGATGGATTTCAAATAGTAATAATAATAATAAAATAATAATAATTTAATTATTTTTAGCATTTTTCATATATTTATAAGAAAAATAAAAAAATTCCAGTATTTGTGATACGATACATGATAGGATTCGATTCATCTCCTTAAACAATTTGCAATACAAATTTTCATGTCTTGAATTTAATCCAGAGTCAGCATCATGGTATTTGTGAGTTGAAGTGGTCTCTTGATTATGAAGTTGATCTTGAAAAGCAGTCACTACTAGAATTTTAATTATTGGCGGATGAAAAAGATGGGCGGCTGCCTACTAGAATTTTAAACATTATTGTTGTGTTGAATATTGTGTTCTTCACTTATTGTTTTATTCACTTGCATGCATTAGTGAAACTTAGACCCGTTCGAGAATTGTGTACGACATTAGTTCGGTGATCCTTGACGCGACGGATCGGGTCTTTGACTAGATTCGTTGTTCTGGTGATGTACATTCGAACTTTGTCGTATGCGATTCTTGAATTGTCCAGTTTGGACAGTTTGGGAATGCAATTATCCATCTTATACTCAATAGCTCATGCAAGTCCGATGTTAGATAGAGTTTCGGTTGATGTCCCATTGTTCTCTGGGTACATACATGGGTACGACTGATGTTGTATCCGTGTCGTGTACTTGGAGAACCATGCGGACATGCTGCCGAAATTTTGTCTGACTAGGGGACGAAGCATTCGAGTTGTTGAGTACAAGTTGGATCGTGCATTCTCGAATGGGATAGGACCAACCACCCTGTAGTAAGTAGTTTACAGTTTATGGATAGGTGACTTGCATGATGCATGGTACCTTGGGTTAATTGTACTTGCTCATTTTAGATTTCCACATAAACAGTTATCGAGATGGACAAGAGTTGGATTGATTTACCGAATAGGATGTCTAGGGAATACATGGAGGGGATTAACCAGTTCATGGAATTTACCAATGGGTTTGACAATGAGTTCATAAGTTGTCCATGTAGAAAATGTGCGAATCGGTATTATTACAGAAGAGAGTCTGTTCGAGAGCATCTGATTGTGAATGGATTCTTGAAGCAGTACAAGAATTGGATAAGACATGGAGAAGAGTATGTTTCCTGTCGCATAGAGGAAATAGATGAAATTGAGGTTGATGATATGTCAGAGACGGATCCGATGATCGGGATGCTAAATGATATCGCGTGCGGGTTGGCACCTGAATACACAAGCTGTGAGACTGAGGGGGCGGGTGGGAGTAATCCTCGCTCCGGTGCCGATGAAGAAGCCCTTAGATATTTTGAAATTCTAGACGATGCACAGACAGAATTGTATCCTGGATGCAAGGACTTCAGTAAATTGTCCTTTATCGTGGAGCTGTTACATTTGAAGGCATTGAATCAGTGGTCCGACACGTCCTTCGATATGCTCCTCCAGTTGTTGCATCGAGTGCTCCCATCGGGCGCGAAACTTGCAGAGTCCTACTATCAGGCTCGCAAGTTAACTGAAAATTTAGGCTTCACATATGAGACTTTGGATGCATGTCCGAACAACTGCATGTTGTTTAGGAATGAGAATGCCCAGCTTGATAAGTGCATCGTGTGTCAGACTTCGAGATGGAAGGAAGACGGGGTTGGACACAATCGTCAGAATAGTTCTACAAGTGTTATAAATCGTGGCAAACTTGTGGCAGCAAAGCACGTGAGATATTTCCCACTGAAGCCAAGGTTGAAGAGGCTTTTTATGTCATCAAATATTTCTAAACTGATGAGATGGCATGCCGAGAATAGCAGGGATGATGGTAAGTTAACCCATCCAGCAGATTCCCCAGCGTGGAAAGACTTCGATCGAAGGAATCCAGACTTTGCCTTGGATTGTCGCAATGTCCGGCTTGGTTTGGCTGCAGATGGTTTTAGTCCATTCAGATCCATGACAGGGGCAAATCACAGCACGTGGCCAGTTGTTTTGGTACCTTATAATCTCCCGCCATGGATGTGTATGAAGCAGCCTTTTCTGATCCTATCCACACTTATTGATGGACCAAGAGGACCAGGGGACAAGATTGATGTATATATGCAACCTTTGATTGATGAATTGAAGGAATTATGGGCTGATGGTTTGATGACATTTGATGCCGAAGGCAATGAAATGTTTAAACTGCGCGCCGCATTATTGTGGACAATCAACGACTTCCCTGCGTACGCTAACTTGTCAGGTTGGAGCACAAAGGGAGAGTTTGCATGTCCTTGCTGCAATCAGGCGAAGAAGTCAACTTGGTTGAAGCACGGCAGAAAATGGGTATACACGGGTCATAGACGTTTTCTACCTCCATTGCATAGGTTCAGGAGGGACAAAGTGTCATTTGATGGCACTCGAGAATATGGTCCAGCACCTCGAACAATGACGGGAGTTGAATTGTTGTCACAGCTCGAGCAGGAGCAAATACGAACTGTATATGATTTTCAAGATTTACTGGCCCTCCCGCTGCCTTCTATTCCTGGTGCAAATAGAAGACGAAGTCATAATTGGAAGAAAAAAAGTATTTTCTACGATTTACCATACTGGAAACATAACTTACTCAGGCACAATTTAGATGTTATGCACATCGAGAAGAACGTCTGTGATAATATACTGTGGACCATTCTCGGTGTTCAGGGGAAGTCGAAGGATGGTGTCAATGCACGTCGTGACTTGGAAGAAATGGGCTTGAGAAAACCATTGCACTTGCAGCCGAGAGAGTCAAACAAGGCATACATGCCTCCTGCGCAGTACGCGATGAGTAAAGATGAGAAAGATGTCTTCCTCTCTGTCCTGAAGGGTGTCAAGGTTCCTAACGGGTACTGTTCGAATATTGCTAAGCGCGTGAACATGAAAGAAAGAACATTACAGGGTTTGAAGAGTCATGACAATCATATCCTCATTCAACAGTTACTGCCTATCTCCATAAGGAATTGTTTGCCTAAGAATGTTGTAGCGCCGTTGATTGAATTTAGTAACTTCTTCAGACAACTGTGTTCTAGAGTTCACCGAATTGATGAGCTGAATGGTCTGCAAGGGAGGATTGCTGTGACGTTGTGTCATCTAGAAAAACTTTTTCCACCTGCATTTTTCGATGTCATGGTTCACTTGACAATACACTTAACTAGTGAAGCCCTGCTTGGTGGCCCCGTCCAGTTCAGATGGATGTATCCAATTGAGAGGTACATGAATACTTTGAAGAGGTATGTTCGTAATAGAGCTCGTCCAGAGGCATCAATAGCTAAGGGGTATTTGATGGATGAGTGCACCAATTTCTGCGCAGCATATCTTAAAGATAATATTGAAACAAAGTTGACTAGGCCCTCACGGATTAATGACGGTCCAGTTGGGCAGGGCACGCAGTTTGATCTCAACAATATTGAGTGGATTCAAGTTCATCGGTGGGTGTTGTTCAACACCCCAACTGTTGTGGCTTTGACTCAGTAAGCTATCACTCATTCATAACAATAATTTGTCAATTTTTTTCCTAAATTATCATACTTGTTGTTAACACGTGTTATGCATCGCAGGACACACATCGATGAGCTCAAACGGGACATGCCTCGTGCTACGGAGAGTGAAATCCATCAGTCCCATTACCGGTCATTTCACGAATGGTTCAAGAATCACGTACGTAGTCAATCATTAGGAGTAGTTTCACTTGTTCATGTCATATTACTTTTATGTAGTGATATTCAGTGATTACATGCATTGCGTAGGTGTGTAGCTTACGAAGAACCAACGATCCTAGTCTGACCGATGAAATGAAACAGTTGGCTGATGGCCCCTTCATAACGGCCCGACGTTACACAACTTGTGACGTCAACGGTTTTCGATTTCGCTTAAAGGATGTAGATGAGAAACGAACGACGCAAAATAGTGGGCTCGGTTGTCCATCTGTGGATGCTGGTTACTACTATGGCCGGTTGAAGGATATTGTTGAAATTGTGTACAATCACGGGTTAAAGTTTCTATTGTTTAAGTGTGATTGGGTGGATCCTATCCGAGGGGTGAAAACAGATAATTACCAGTTTACATTGGTAAATTTTAACAATCTGTTACATCGTGATGATCAAATAAATGCCGAACCCTACATACTGTCCTCAATGGCGGAGCAAGTTTACTATGTCAGAGATCCGAAAGATCCTAACTGGCAGGTTGCAGTTAAAATGTCAAGGAGGGGAGTGTATCAGATTGAATGTGATGAGCCAGATATTGATGCATTCGCCCAACAAGTTCTTGACCAGACTGCAGTTGTTCAACGTGATGAAGATGTTAGTTGGGTTCGGGAAACCATGGAAGGAGATACAGTTGACTTACACGACTAGTGAACGGTTGGGAACTAATTCACCAATGTTAAATTTCAGTGTAAATAATTTTAAAATGTTACTTTCAATTATCTCGTTTAATGAAACTTATCTTACAAACATTTGAACAGATATGTCGGGACGAAAGAGGAGAGATCGTCCACTGACGATGGACGAGCTCCTGCGCCAGGCCGAGGCTAGCACGCCAACTGGGGGGCCTAGACCGACATCGGATGCCGCCCAGTCTAGTTCGATGGCCCCACAGAGTAGGCCATCGACTTCTCAGGCGAGTCCTTCCACCCCAGTTGATGCTTCGGCGTCTGCTTTTTCATCTCCACCATCTCGGCCTGCGTCGACGTCTGCACAGACTGGTATAAGTTTATTTAATTAAACATTTTAGTTCTAGAAAATTATTTTAATTCAATTTAGTTAAATTGTCTTGATTTGAACAGGTGCTACGAGCACGGGCGCATCTTCCAGCAGGGGGAGAGGCCCTGCTCGAGGGATCCGGACGTGGAATTCCGGTCATCCTATTGACGTTGAGTTCGATGATACGTACCATCCGGTGGGTCCGCATGCTCGTGAGCTTATCAGTCAGTTGGGACATATGGTCCGGGATCCATATGCATTCCCTCTGACTACACTTGATTGGGACGCATTCCCGGTGGAGACACTAGACCGCACCTGGCAGCAGGTTAAGGTAATAATTTAACATTTCTCCAAAAATGATGTGTCAATTTAAACTATAACTTAATGAAAAATATTTCTTTCATTTTCAGGACAACCTGAGGGTGTGTCCTGAGCTCTTCCGGCCAGTTTGCATGTCAAAGTGCCGGAAGATGTGGAAAGACCATAAAAATAAAGTTAAGATGCTCCATTGGAAGCCACATCAGGATGCGCCCGACATACTTGACCGAGTTCCGAGGGGCGTACTCCCGGATCAGTGGACTCAGCTCGTCCGATACTGGACGAGCGAGGAGGTCCAGGTGAGAAACTTGTCATTTTTTATTTTAATTTTAAGAATTTACTAGTGACTAACGTAACTAACAGAAATAAGCTGATAAAAATTGAAAACAGAGAGTGGCTGCTACGAATGCGCAAAACCGCGCAATGCAGGGTCCCGCGCACAGATTGGGGACTCGACACATCACCCAGGTCCGCCACGAGGTAAAACGTTATATTGTACATGTAATTTATATGTTTGTCATTATGTATGATAGTATAATAATAATATAACTCTCCACCAAACAGTTGCGTTCCGAGGGTGTTCTGGTCGACAGGATGTCTGTATGGATGCGTTCTCGAGATCCTCGCCACCCGGAGGTTGCAGCTATCATTGTAAGTTTTTATATTGAATCGTTTAAATTATCTTTCTATTACTATGTCTTGTTATGTATGATAATATATTAAATGAATCAACTGCGCAGGCTCAGTATCAGTCACGCCTGGAGGAGCTATCCGAGGAGGAGCGTAGTTTGCCATCACGGAGGGATGAGATATTCCACTCCGTCGTTGGCCGGGACGGGCACGGATACACGCTCACGTATGGGACGGGCATTCCACGCTCGCACATCACGCGATCGGAGTCATCCGGTGCTAGCTCCTCCCAGGGCTCGGGCTTCCATGCAGATGACTACGAGCAGTTGCTGCAGTCCATGAGGGCATCGATCAGAGAGGAGTTGAGGGCAGAGATGCGGGCTGAGTGGAGAGCGGAGATGGCTGAGATGGAGGCTCGTCTATCACAGAGTCGTGGCCCGCTTGCTTCAGACCCACCACCCACTTCTCAGGTTAGTAAGAAAAAAATATGTGCGTTTAAATTGTCAATTAGGTCATTGATGTGTCATTATTTATATTTTTTTAATTGTATAATAAATAATTACAGGCACTTGACGCTGGTTCCGGCCACCAGGCCCGTCGTCACTCGGTTGGAGAGGGCAGTCATGATCCAGCAGGCTCGACTGATCGTGACGAGGTATAACAATTTACTTTAACTCAAGATTTCAACATATATTGAAATTTGTTAAGTTGTGTTAGCTCTTCATAGATTTTGAAACTTAGAAAGTTAGAAACTTACGGAACGACGGAACGAGATTCCGACTCCCGGATTGCGAATTCACGCTGAAGCGTAAGTTTAACTCAATACGATAACTTAAAACATAGAAAATCGGCCTCCGGGCGCCCAAAGCAAGCAAACGGGCTCCGTTGCCCGTGAAAGTGGACGGGCACGTGCCCGTAGTCATTCCTAACTTGCAGGAACTGACGGAACGAGAATCCGACAGTTGGATTGCTCGTAAAGTTGAAACGTAGGTTTAATTCGATACTTTAACTTAAAACATAGAAAATCGGGCTCTCGGCATCCAAAAAGAGCAGATGGGCTCCGTTGCCCGTGAAAGTGGACGGGCACGTGCCCGTAGTCATTCCTGACTTGCAGGAACTGACGGAACGAGAATCCGACAATTGGATTGCTCGTAAAGCTGAAAAGTATGTTTAATTCGATACTTTAATTTAAAACATAGAAAATCGGGCTCTCGGCGCCCAAAAAGAGCAGACAGGCTCCGTTGCCCGTGAAAGTGGACGGGAGGGTGCCCGTAGTCATTCGTGACTTGCGGGAACCGACGGAACGAGATTCCGACTCCCGGATTCCTCCTAAAGCTGAAACGTAGGTTTAACTCGATACTTTAACTTAAAACTTAGAAAATCGGCCTCCGGGGGTCCAAAACTAGCAAACGGGCTCCGTTGCCCGTGAAACTGGACGGGCACGTGCCCGTAGTCATTCGTGACTTGCGGGAACTGACGGAACGCGATTCCGACTCCCGGATTCGTCGTAAAGCTGAAGCGTAGGTTTAACTCGATACTTTAACTTAAAACTTAGAAAATCGGCCTCCGGGGGTCCAAAACGAGCAAACGGGCTCCGTTGCCCGTGAAACTGGACGGGCAAGTGCCCGTAGTCATTCGTGACTTGCGGGAACAGACGGAACGAGATTCCGACTCCCGGATTCCTCATAAAGCTGAAACGTATGTTTAACTCGATACTTTAATTTAAAACATAGAAAATCGGGCTCTCGGCGCCCAAAAAGAGCAGACAGGCTCCGTTGCCCGTGAAAGTGGACGGGAGGGTGCCCGAAGTCATTCCTGACTTGCAGGAACTGACGGAACGAGAATCCGACAGTTGGATTGCTCGTAAAGCTGAAACGTGGGTTTAACTCGATACTTTAACTTAAAACTTAGAAAATCGGCCTCCGGGGGTCCAAAACGAGCAACCGGGCTCCGTTGCCTGTGAAACTGGACGGGCACGTGACCGTAGTCATTCGTGACTTGCCGGAACTGACGGAACTCGATTCCGACTCCCGGATTCGTCGTAAAGCTGAAACGTGGGTTTAACTCGATACTTTAACTTAAAACTTAGAAAATCGGCCTCCGGGGGTCCAAAACGAGCAAACGGGCTCCGTTGCCCGTGAAACTGGACGGGCACGTGGCCGTAGTCATTCGTGACTTGCGGGAACTGACGGAACTCGATTCCGACTCCCGGATTCGTCGTAAAGCTGAAACATGGGTTTAACTCGATACTTTAACTTAAAACTTAGAAAATCGGCCTCCGGGGGTCCAAAACGAGCAAACGGGCTCCGTTGCCCGTGAAACTGGACGGGCACGTGGCCGTAGTCATTCGTGACTTGCGGGAACTGACGGAACTCGATTCCGACTCCCGGATTCGTCGTAAAGCTGAAACGTGGGTTTAACTCGATACTTTAACTTAAAACTTAGAAAATCGGCCTCCGGGGGTCCAAAACGAGCAAACGGGCTCCGTTGCCCGTGAAACTGGACGGGCACGTGGCCGTAGTCATTCGTGACTTGCGGGAACTGACGGAACTCGATTCCGACTCCCGGATTCGTCGTAAAGCTGAAACGTGGGTTTAACTCGATACTTTAACTTAAAACTTAGAAAATCGGCCTCCGGGGGTCCAAAACGAGCAAACGGGCTCCGTTGCCCGTGAAACTGGACGGGCAAGTGCCCGTAGTCATTCGTGACTTGCGGGAACAGACGGAACTCGATTCCGACTCCCGGATTCCTCATAAAGCTGAAACGTATGTTTAACTCGATACTTTAATTTAAAACATAGAAAATCGGCCTCCAGGGGTCCAAAACGAGCAAACGGGCTCCGTTGCCCGTGAAACTGGACGGGCACGTGGCCGTAGTCATTCGTGACTTGCGGGAACTGACGGAACTCGATTCCGACTCCCGGATTCGTCGTAAAGCTGAAACGTGGGTTTAACTCGATACTTTAACTTAAAACTTAGAAAATCGGCCTCCGGGGGTCCAAAACGAGCAAACGGGCTCCGTTGCCCTTGAAACTGGACGGACACGTGGCCGTAGTCATTCGTGACTTGCGGGAACTGACGGAACTCGATTCCGACTCCCGGATTCGTCGTAAAGCTGAAACGTGGGTTTAACTCGATACTTTAACTTAAAACTTAGAAAATCGGCCTCCGAGGGTCCAAAACGAGCAAACGGGCTCCGTTGCCCGTGAAACTGGACGGGCACGTGCCCGTAGTCATTCGTGACTTGCGGGAACTGACGGAACGTGATTCCGACTCCCGGATTCCTCCTAAAGCTGAAACGTGGGTTTAACTCGATACTTTAACTTAAAACTTAGAAAATCGGCCTTCGGGGGTCCAAAACGAGCAAACAGGCTCCGTTGCCCGTGAAACTGGACGGGCACGTGCCCGTAGTCATTCGTGACTTGTGGGAACTGACGGAACGCGATTCCGACTCCCGGATTCGTCCTAAAGCTGAAACGTGGGTTTAACTCGATACTTTAACCTAAAACTTAGAAAATCGGCCTCCGGGGGTCCAAAACGAGCAAACGGGCTCCGTTGCCCGTGAAACTGGACGAGCACGTGCCCGTAGTCATTCGTGACTTGCGGGAACTGACGGAACGCGATTCTGACTCCCGGATTCGTCGTAAAGCTGAAACGTGGGTTTAACTCGATACTTTAACTTAAAACTTAGAAAATCGGCCTCCGGGGGTCCAAAACGAGCAAACGGGCTCCGTTGCCCGTGAAACTGGACGGGCACGTGCCCGTAGTCATTCGTGACTTGCAGGAACTGACGGAACGCGATTCCGACTCCCGGATTCGTCGTAAAGCTGAAACGTGGGTTTAACTCGATACTTTAACTTAAAACTTAGAAAATCGGCCTCCGGTGGTCCAAAACGAGCAAACGGGCTCCGTTGCCCGTGAAATTGGACGGGCACGTGCCCGTAGTCATTCTTGACTTGCAGGAACTGACGAAACGAGATTCCGACTCCCGGATTCCTCCTAAAGCTGAAACGTAGGTTTAAATTTCAAATTTCAAATTTTTTCTTTTATATATTTGCTGTAAATTGCCACTTTTTATAATTAACTATTAATATTTGTTTCTCTTTTTTCTTCAGGTTTGAGAGCATCGTATCCATACGGCAACCTGCACGGACAATTTGATTTCTTTTTTCTTTTATTTTTATTACTGGATTTGTAATGGATATATATAATTTGTTGAAACTTTTGTAATATTTTGTATATTATTAATATAAGATTTTGTTTTTGTTATTAGTTGTTGTAATGGATTGTAGTAGTTGTTATTGGTCTTTGTAATGGATGGTAGTAGTTGTATATGTAATTCAGGTACAGATTCAGGTACATCAATAAAATCGAGAAATTTACCGAAAAAATTGGAAAAAAAATTACACTGAGTATTAGCGGCCGCCAATATGACTATTAGCGACCGCCACTGGCGGTCGCTAAAAGTATTTTTAAAAACAATTAAAATTAAAAAAAAATTGAAATTAGCAATTGCGGTCGCCAAGATGAGTATTAGCGACCGCCACTGGCGGTCGCTAAAAGTGTTTTTAAAAAAAATTAAAATAAAAAAATAATAAAAAATGGCTTTTAGCGACCGCCAATAGGACTTTTAGCGACCGCCATGGCGGTCGCTAATACTATTAAAGAAATAAAAAAATAATAAAAAATTACTTTAGCGACCGCCACATGGCGGTCGCTAATACTTTTTAGCGACAGGGTTTCGCGAACGGCATCTGGGCGGTCGCCAAGCCGGCGTCGCTAAAGACTTTTAGCGGACCGCCAATACACTTTTCTAGCGACGGCTCTTGCGGTCGCTAAAAGTGACTTTTCTAGTAGTGCATGGCTCGTGATCTATTGACTATTCCAATGTCTTATGTAGCATCAGAACATGCTTTTAGTGCAAGTGGACGTGTGGTGGATGACAAAAAAACAAATCTAACTGAAGAAACAGTGAAGTGTTGTGTTTGCCTACGAGATTGGTATTTGGCAGGTAAGAGGAAGCAAGAGTTGACATCAATGGAAGATTATGATCTAGCAGAATACATTAGTAGTGACTACGCATTTGATTTTTTACTTTTCCTTCATGCAATTTTTTTTATTTTATTTTCTAAAAAGATTGTAAGGTTTTGAAGGTAATCCTATTTAGAAACCTTCAGAAGTTAAGATCTAAATGGTTCTTTATTCTTAGTGAGTAGGTCGAGTTCGACTGAACCACTTAAATATCTTTGTCGTTCTTCCGTGTTTGTGTTCTAATTTCTTTTTAATACTGATAAGAAAAAAAGGGAAAAATGTGAAGGAGGCCCGCCGGGCCGATTCTAGCCCAGCCCAAGGTGGGCCATGCCAGGGTTTTTCCTTAGTGGGCGGGCCATTTGACATGCCTATATCCACACCAGCGTGGCAAACTTGATCCACGTGTCCTATGCTATGTCTTTGTGGGGTATTCTGACACTCGGAAGGGCTATAAGTGTTTCCATCCCCCTACTCAGACCTTGCACGTTACAACAGATGTTATTTTCCATGAGAGTGAGTTCTTTACTCATGGTAGATTCCGAGCACCCCCTGCAGGGGGAGAGCTCTATCTTTGTAGAAGATACTTTAGAATCAGATCATCCAATTACCATAGAATATTTCAGATCAGCCTATGTCAGAGCAGCTTCGGGACAACACCTGAGGATGTGGTGACTACTGAGTCACCAACTACAGAGGTACAACAAGAGCAAGAGTCGCAAGAACTGGAGACTCCATATAGTGTTTCAGATACTTTCCCTCCTACAGTTCCTCCTACAGTACCACCTACCACTCATCCAATCAGGTCCTGAGGATCCTCCATAGGTAACCGAACACTCAAACTCACACTCTAGCCCTTTTACCTGAGTCGAGTCATACAGGAAACATAGGTTATTAGTTACCCCCTCGTGCGACTAGAGTGATCTCTAGACAACAATATGACTCTGACCCTAAGCAAAGATTAAATACCCTATTGCTAATCACGTGTCTCTACATAGGGTATCTCCATCATGTGCATCATTTGCATGTCAATTATCGACTGTATCTATTCTAAGTAA
>QPKB01000718.1:0-21576 GCA_003546025.1 Camphora micrantha
ATCCTATATAAAGGCATCTAGGGATCGTTGAACAAAAACAGAGAGACACATAGAAACAAAGAGAAGATTTGTGAGGGTGTGTGAGCTTGCAAGGAGACGCTGCTGTGATTCTTTACAGCAAGTAAAGAAGAAACTCTGCATCAAGAAGATGGTTCTTCATCAGTAGTTTCTTTAGATAATTACTTCTCAATTCATGTTTATTAAATCTGATTTGTATGGGATTGAGAGTGAGAGATTGTAGAAAGGAATTTCAGTAAAGGGTTCTTCTCTAATCTTTGTAAAACATCAAGTGGGTGCTTGGTGTTGGGGTTTAGTGATCCTGTCTGTTGGTGCAGACGACTGGTAAAGGGAGTTGTTGCTTCCTAGATAGTGGGTGCTATCTGAATTAGGGGTGGGTGCTCCTTGAAGTTGAAGCTTCAGAATTAATCAGTAAGACTAGCCTCGGATTGGTGTCCGGGCGGTCGTTGCACCGTGGACGTAGCTTTTGGGTGAACCACGTTAAAACCTTGTGTTCCTATGGTTGCTTGACTATTGCTTTGATTATTTGGACTTATTAGTATTCAAGTAAAAGTATTGAGACGTCACTGATTTCCCCCCCCCCCCTCTCAGTGATCGTGTGATTCTAACACGACTGGCCAGGGAGCTCGGTCGACCGGCCATACGGGGATCAAGTTCTCTGGAACCTGACCAAAATACTATTCACTCCTTTTTATTTACAACTGCCGGTCGACCGGCCAACGGCTCGGTCGACCTGGCATTCGTGAGAGGGGTCGACCTGACCTCCTTTGGTCGACCGGGACTGCAGTGTACGCGGTCGACCGGCCAAGGGCCGGGTCGACCAGGCCAACTGCGAATCTCTCCTGGGAAGTGATTTTTGCTCTTTCCTTAAGTGGACTTAGGTGGAACTTGGTTACCCTTTTTATTGGACTCACTTGACTTATCATGAGATTGGTTGACCCGACACTCTTTGAGGTTAATCCGGTTGTATCGGGACTTAACTTAATTCAATCTTGAACGGTACGGGACAACGGGATACCCCTTTATAACTATGCACGAGGTTTGTACGTTTGGGTATCGCGAATCCTATCCCCTTCGGTGACTGAGTAGGTTGTACGATGCTTCAGGGTTAACATTGTACTTTGGATCTCTTTTGAGGTTCCGTTTGTTTTGAAGTTCATTTAAAAGTTTGAAAATCCCTAAGGTGTATAAAGAGCCCGGAATGTCTCCAAACTCAAGGAGTACCAAGTCATTATTACAATGGACATACGGGGTCCTTACTCACCTGATTTATCTTGAATCTCGACACTTGTCCCGAATTTCTCGAATTATGATTTATCTCGAATCTCGACACTTGTCCCGAATTTCGCGAATTGTGATTTATCATTCTCGAAAGTATTGAAAGTATATTTTAGCATTTTGCTAACCAGTTTATACATGCCCGAATAAAATGATACTTGTGCCTTTCGTTTACATTCATGCACTTGATATGTTTTATACATGATTTGATTTGTCATTTGACTTATGAGTCGGCACCACTAAGCTTGGCTTTCCTTGCCTGTCTGATCTACCGATTTGGAGCCCCCTTCCCGTCCCGCCAGCTGTAGTTTGGATCCCGCTGCCCGGTTATTACCGTGGTCTTGTCCAGAAGCCCGGTTCACTACCGTGGTCATGTCCCGTATTATATTATGTATATGTAAATGTTACTTGTGTTGCATCTCCTCACTTCGGTGACTGAGACAACATCCCAATATGCTCATGTCACTTCGGTGATAGAGGACTTAGCTATGTGTGGTTGCCACCTTGTTTGTTTCCTGTTTCCTTGGATACCTTACATGTTTTATATTGCATATGTATTTGAATAAATGATTCTCTTGTTTTATGAAACTATTGTTTTGACAGGTTTAAATGTTTTCCAAGGTAATTTCTTTATTGATATGTCTTTTCACCCACCTGCCAAACTGTCGTGTTTGACCCTTTGCTTTGGTACTCACGTCTCGTTATCGGTCTCCCCGAGGAGGAGCATGAAGAGGCGGTCGGAGAACCACATCGCTTAGTTGAGCGGCACGCCAATGATTTCGTCTAGACATTCGGGTGCTTGAGTTGCGAAATATTTTGGGATAGAAACTAACCAATTATTTTGAGAACTTGATACTTTATTCTATTGGCCTTTGTTGGCCTCTATTTTTGGGGACAATGTAATTAAACGATATTGTTGTAAACCTTAACTTTCTTTTGGGGTTATAACACTAATGATCATTGCTCATTTTGATACTGGTATTAAATATGTGTTAATCTTGTTATATTGGACATGAATGTATGAAATAGATTTGCTACACGCTTCCGCACACAAAAGAAATATTCATGTTGATGTGATATCCTCACCGCGGACACCTGTGGGAAATCGCGTGTACGAGTGGCATTCTTTGGTAAACTCGTATACGTTTTGGATTTAAATTAATTCATCATCCATCATACACAATCACAAACAATCAATTAGTCCCGATCCCGGATTAGGCCCGCTCGGGGACCCGGTCCGGGGTCGTGATAGACTGGTATCAGAGCGAGACGTGTTTCCAAGTAATTAAAAGAAACTAATAATCCTAAGGACGTGGCGAGGATTTGTTAGAGTTTTTGTTAGTTAGTATTGTGTGAGCATTGTGTGACCTTTATTGTATTATCTTGTGCTAGCAAATTGTTTTGCAACATTATGCCACCTCGAAAAAGGGCAGTAAACGGCAACCCCACGGCAAGTAACAGTGAGCATACAGGGCCATTCCAAGAGGATATTCCCGACAATACCATGCAAAATCAATTTCAACGAATGATGTAGGCTATGTTGGATCAACAAAGACAGGCTAATGAGAATCAAACCAGGTTACAAGAACAGATGTTAAAAAAGGATGAGGATCATGCCAGGGAGTTGGCAGGTATGTAGAGGCAACTCTTAGAGGTGTTACAGAGGAGGCCTGAGCCTGTGCAAGCCCAACCAGCCATCGTTATCAATCAGAGGGAGCATGACCCAAATGCTTTGTTTGAGAAGTTTAGAAAACGAGGTCCTAAAGAATTCTTCGGGACAGAGGATCCCTTAGCTGCAGATGATTGGCTGGAGTACACAGAGAACATTTTTAGATCTTCCAGTGCACAGGAAGAGAACGGGTCCAGCTTGCAACATCTCTCTCCATCGGTTCAGTAGAGATCTGGTGGAAGACAGTTAGAGAATAATACAGGCACATGGCAGATGCATTGGCATGGGCTAGTTTTAAGAGACAGTTTGGAGACAAGTATGTGCCCACCCATATCAAGAGGCAGAAAGCAGTAGAGTTTCAACAGCTTGTCCAAGGAAATGTGACAGTCCTCGAATATCTTACAAAATTCGAGAGATTGTCAAGGTATGCTCCAGAGCTAGTGGACACAGTGGAGAAGAAGATAGCTAAGTTCCTCGAAGGACTGAATCCTATTATAGAGAGGGATGCTACCGGGGTTGTACCACCTACAACCTTCGAAGATGCAGTCAAGAGGGCTTATAAGTTTGAGAACTTCCACCACAAGATCCTCAGACTCCAAGGCAAAGGACAATAGCAGCAGCAAAACGACCAGTAGAGGAACCACCAGCACAAGAGGCAGAGGCAAGAGCAAAACGTGCAGAATCCCTTGGTTTGTACACATTGTGGGAAGAACCATGAGAGTGCTCAATGTCTTACCATCACAGGGCATGTTTCAGATGTGGTTCCATGGCCCATCAGATGTGAGACTGCCCAAGACAGAATAGGTAGAATCAGCAGCAGCAAGGGGCGCAGCGTCCAGCACAACCTCAGAATGCAATGGTTGTGCAAAACCAAGCTAGACCCCTTCAGCAACAAGCACCACAGCAGCAGTACAGACCACAGCAGCAGCAGTAAGCTCGTCAACAGGGGCAGAATTAAAATCAGCGTCCTCCACAACAGAATAGGAATGCACAGCAAGGCAGGTCACAACAGGCTCAGAATAGGCCACAATGGAGGGGACAGATTTATGCAGTCAACAGAGCTGATGCAGAGGCAGCTGGAGATGTAGTGGAAGGTACACTTCTTGTTTGTGGATTCCAAGCTAGGGTTTTGTTTGACCCTGGCTCTACCCACTCTTTTATCTCTCCCAGATTTGCAAAGATGATTGATATGCATGCTATAGATATGGATTTCTTATTGACTGTGGCTACCCCCATAGGTAAAAAAGTTATATGTAGGACTTTTTACCCTAGTTGTTCAGTCATGATAGGAGAGTTAGAGTTACCAGCAAATCTCATTTTATTGGAGATGTTCGATTTTGATGTCATCCTAGGGATGGATTCGTTAGTAGGGTACCATGCTACAATGGGCTGTTTCTATAAAACCCTCAGCTTCAAATTAGAAGAGACACCAGCAGGGGTACTGTTTCGAGGAGACAGGAGTAATCCTAGTACAGGGTTTATTTCAGCGTTGAAGGTTGATAGACTTCTGAAAGGTGGATGTGAGGCCTATCTGGCGTCTATCACGGAGGATAAACGGTCCCAAGGGGTGGAGGATATCCCAATTGTTTGGGAATTCCCGGATGTTTTTCCGGATGAGATTCTAGGTCTACCACCCATTAGAGAGATTGATTTCACTATCGAGCTATTACCAGGGACTGCTTCGATATCCATTGCACCTTATAGAATGGCTCCGACAGAATTGGGAGAATTGAAAACACAATTGCAAGAATTGTTGGACAAAGGTTTTGTAAGACCTAGTGTTTCACCATGGGGAGCTCCGGTATTGTTTGTCAAGAAGAAGGATGGTTCCATGAGAATGTGTATTGACTATCGAAGATTGAACCAAGTGACCATCAAGAACAAGTAGCCATTGCCAAGGATAGATGAACTGTTTGATCAATTACAAGGTGCTTCTTACTTTTCGAAGATTGATTTGAGATTTGGTTACCACCTGCTTAGAGTCAGAGAGTCAGATGTATTGAAGACAGCTTTCCGGACAAGATATGGGCACTATGAGTTTTTGGTGATGCCATTTGGATTGACAAATGCACCAGCAGTGTTCATGGCATTGATGAACAAGATATTTGCAGAGTACCTAGATCAGTTTATAGTGGTGTTCATTGATGACATTTTGGTGTACTCCAAGACCAAAGAAGTGCATGAAGAGCACTTGAGAATAACTACGCAGCTTTTGAGAGAGAACCAGCTGTATACAAAACTCAATAAGTGTGAATTTTGGCTAGAACAAGTAGCATTTTTGGGGCACATTATCTCCAGAGAAGGTTTGTCAGTAGATCCATCCAAGATTGAGGCAGTAGTATAGTGGGAAAGACCGAATAATGTGTTAGAAATCAGGAGCTTTCTAGGATTGGCAGGCTATTATCGGAGGTTCGTACAGGGATTTTCGTCGATTGCGTCACCTTTGACGAAGTTGACGAGGAAGAATGTGCCATATGTGTGGTCAGACAAGTGTGAAGATAGTTTCCAAAAGCTTAAGAAGAGATTAACCATAGCACCAGTCCTTACTTTGCCATTCGGAAGCGGCGGTTTCACTATCTTTACCGATGCTTCGAACATTGGACTTGGGTGCGTGTTAATGCAGGAAGGGAAAGTCATAGCTTTTGGATCCCGTCAGTTGAAAGATCATGAGAAGAACTATGCAACACATGATCTTGAGTTAGCAGCGGTTGTTTTCGCATTGAAGATGTGGAGACATTATCTGTATGGAGAGAAATTTGAGGTTCACTCCGATCACTGCAGCTTACAATACTTGTTTTCACAGAAGGAATTGAACATGAGGCAGAGAAGATGGATGGAGTTTATCAAGGATTACGATTTTCCAATCAAATATCATATGGGGAAAGCAAACGTAGTTGCTGATGTTTTGAGCAGGAAATCAGTGGGCATGGAAAATCTCAGTGGCACATGTATCTTTGAGCAATTTGAGGAGTTGAGAATAGATTCACAGCCGCTAGAGAAGGGTGTTTTATTAGCTAACATGTCAGTGTCAGAGCCTTCCTTCATTCAGAAGATTAAAGACAGTCAGTTGCAAGATCCAGAGTTGACCAAGATTTCAAAGCAGATAGCAGATCGTCCCGACTTTCGCATTGTGGATGGAGTTTTGTACTTCTGTGACCGTCTGTGTGTGCCAAACATTGAAGATTTGAGGAATGATATCATGACCGAAGCTCACAGTACGAGGTATTCTGTGCATCCAGGCAGCATGAAGATGTATCAAAATTTGAAGGGCAGACTTTGGTGGAATAACATGAAGAGAGAGATAGCAGCGTTCGTTTCTCGGTGTATGACATGTCAGTTGATTAAAGCAGAGCACCAGAATCCTCCAGGGTTGTTACAACCGTTGGAGATTCCGGAATGGAAATGGGAGCATATAACCATGGATTTCATTTTGGGATTACCAAGGACTAGCAAAGGAAATGACGCTATCTGGGTCATTGTAGACCGTCTCACCAAGTCAGCTCATTTCATCCCGATGAAGACTGGAAAGAAGATGCACATGCTTCCATTGGCAGAGTTGTTTGTTAGTGAGATTGTCAGCAGACATGGTCAGCCAGTTTCCATCACATCTGATAGAGATAGCAGATTTGTCTCAAAATTTTGGAAAACACTACATGAGTCTATGGATACAAGATTACAGTTCAGTACGGCTTATCACCCGCAGACAGATGGCCATTCAGAGAGGACAATTCAGACTCTTGAGGATATGCTCCGTGCTTGTGTGTTAGACTTCAAAAGTCAAGGGGCGGTCACCACGCGGTCACCAGTCGGCTAACCGACCTGGCTCAGGTGGCTAGCCGCCTGCTGACCGACAGGTGACCGACCTCCCAGAAATTTTTGGGAATTGAGAAGGAAGGAAAGTACTGTTTCGAACCATATGTTCATGAAACAGTTAGTAAGGACTGCTTTAGGAATTCAAGGGAGAAAATGTCATCCCGGAAATACTTTGAAGACTCTCGAATTATCAATGTGAATAGGGTGTCCAGAATGTCTTTCAATCTCAAGGAGTACCAAATTTATATTGAATTCAAAATACGGGAATCCTCTTCACATTGGTTTAAATCTTGAACCCCGATACCCGACCCGGAAGATTTGAAAATTTAATTATGTTCTATTTTCCCAAAATTCATGATTTCTGAATTATTATTCCCGAAAACACTAAAATCACAATTGTAGCATTTTGCTAGTCCCGATATGCACTTCTTGTTTGAAATGATATTTGTGCCTTTGAGCACCCCGTCCCGCCCATTTATATAAGTGCATTATATGTATTTCGTACTTGTCTTGATTTATGTTATTTGACCTATGAGTCGGCACCACTAAGTTTGGATAACCTTGTTGGTCTGATCCACCCACTTGGAGATCCCCCTCCCGTCCCTCCAGCTGTAGCTTGGATCCCGTTACCCGGTTATTACCGTGGTCTTGTCAAGATGCCACAGATTGCTTCTATGGTTCCCGATGCCCGGTTCGCTACTGTGGTCACGTCCCGTATTATTATGTAATGTATATGTAACTTTTGTTGTCCCACCTCACTTCGGTGACTGAGGTCAACATCCCGATATGCTCTTGTCACTTCGGTGATAAAATACTTAGGTTTATGTGGATGCCACCTTGCTTGTTTCCCGATTTCCTTAGATACTTCACATGTTTTTATATTGCATACAGATGTTTTAAATGAACACTTGTTTTACCAGATCTCTATATATACACATGCTTTAAATGAATACCTGATTTGTCAAATATGCATGCTTTTACAGATGTTGCAAATGAACACTTGTTTTGCCAATCTTCCATATTTTTCTTATGCTTTAAATGAATACATGTTTTGTCAGAGATCCATGTTTTACACTAGTTTTACATGAATACAGGATTTGTCAGGTAACTATGATTTTCCATTTGTCTTAATTATATGCAGCCTTTAATCAAATAACATGAATTATCATATGTTTTATTTTTCAGTACATTTACTAACTTTTCACCCACCTGCCAGACCGTCGTGTCTGACCCACTACTTTCATACTCAGGTTTAGTTTTCCCTGCCCCGAGCTGAGAGCTTTTGTTGGCTGTGGAGCCATGAGTTTGCAGGTGGTGTTGTCGGCTATGGCACATTGACAATGGGCTTGACATCGGAGCTACGTCTCATATGGGTAGTGGTTATTAGTTTGTTATTGTTTGTCTTCTATTAACCTCTTCTTGGGATTTGTTAATTAATGCACATTGATAATTTGTAACTTTAACATATATGGGAATGTAATATCCTGTTACTGTCAGCTCTGTACTTTATTGTGATGGTTTATTCCAGTCTGATATGATTCTTGATATGATAGCTCTATACTAGCGGCTAAGTGCAATGCGAAATCCGATGGCCACGGACTCCGGCTCGCAATGCCACGAAAGCTTCCGTAAAATATTCAGAGTGTGTTAGAATTGTAATCTTCACACATGCGGATCTTGGGAGAAATATAATTCGTACTTAAAATCCCAATTCGCGCTCCCCAAGGTCGGGCCGCTGTAGGGTCCAGGTTTGGGGGCGTGACAGTATGCAAACACAGCATACACATAACTCTCCCTTATTCTCCACTCATACATCCTTTGTTCAGTGAACGCATTAACTTAGGCATCGGAGTGCCTTTGGTTGATTGCAACTAGGGGCTCTAACCTTCCTTCTTCTTTCCCTTTCAGGTTTTAGGAGCTACTGTCTTTCCTAGAAGCTTCACAGCAATCTTACTTAACTACGTTCGTAATTTTCAGCACTTACAATTGGCGCCGTCTGTGGGGAAGTTCAAAAACACCATGCCTCCGAAAGCTAAGAAGGTCAGCGAATCTTCAAAAACCTTACCATTGCCACCGGTATTGCCAACACAGTTGTTGCCGGAGATAGCGCCATCACAGGCACGACCGGTGCAACAAGAAGCAATGCCAAAGCAATTGCCGCTGATGTTGCAAGTACAACCGCTGCCAACCTCTCACCAGAGAAGATCTGGGGGCAGATCTCGTTTGGTGGGGGAAGGAGGGCTTGTCACTCAATTAGGATCATCTTCAAAGGAGGTGACAGCACCTCCCCAGCAAGATAACCAATTAATCAAGTGGCCCCGGCAAGGAACTTTTCAGCAGGCACCTCCCCAGCGGAATGCTCACCCGACAGGAGCTGCCCAATGAAATAGCTCTTCGACACCTACCAGATCTTGTCCGTCCCACTACCAGACTGAAGACGACGACGTTGATGACAATAATCCTCTTTTAGAGGATATCATGGCCCAAAACGTCATTATCTAGGAGAAGGACAAGTTGATTTATCAACTTCAACAACAACTGCGAGAAAGGATGATGAGCGAGGCTCCGCCCTCTAAACCTCATTCGGTTGAACAGGATTTGAGGCAAGTCCTAGAGCCTATGATGAAGGCTCGAGTAGCAGCTACCTAAACGACACCCAAGGGAGGCTGAAGCGAAGGCCAAAAGATAATGATGATCTGTTGTTGGTCAAGAAGAGTATCCAGCGAAATATGGAAGTGGCTAGTTTCACCCAAGACTGGCTAAATGCTTTCGACTCGGAGGATCTCAGCACGTCTCCCTTCTCTCAGGAGATAAGAGATTTTCTGCTCCCCGAGAGGTTTAGTGTTCCGAGGTTCGTCCTTTACGACGGAACCTCAGATCCTACAGCACATCTTCGACACTTCATCCAGCGGTGTCAATTTGGGGAGACGTCGGACACCTGAACTGTATTCTCTTCTAGTTTAGAGGACCTCCCCCTCAGATGGTTTTGTGCACTCCCGGAGGGGTCGGTTTCAAGCTGGCGGTAGCTTAGAAACTCCATCGTGGAAAAGTTTCAAGCGCACAGAGTCATCCCGAGGACGAGCAATGACCTGATGGCGATCACATTATGCGGATTGAAAATATTACTTAGTTCGACAAGAGGTT
This sequence comes from Camphora micrantha, assembly GCA_003546025.1. NCBI lineage: Eukaryota > Viridiplantae > Streptophyta > Magnoliopsida > Laurales > Lauraceae > Camphora > Camphora micrantha. Next base: position 9,923 of record QPKB01000718.1, read on the forward strand.
CTGGACCATCTACAGCCAAATCGAGGACGCCAATGACGAACTGGCTATCATGTGCTTCAAACAGGCTTTGCAAACAGGCAATGAGCTCCGGAAGGAACTTGTCTGGTACCCCTTGGCCACAATGAAAGCATTAATGACCCGGGTGAAACATTTTATTGAGCAAGAAGAAGACGAGATTCGAGCTCGGGAAAGCTTTGGTTTCGGGCACGAAGACAGACCCTCTAAGAAGGACAAGAAGCTATTTCAGAGAGAGGAGGTAAGCAGAGGTAAAGCTTCTTTGAGCTTGGTGATGGTCTCGGCCCCGACCTCGGGGGGCAAGAAGAAATCCAAGCTGTTTGCGAACTCTTACAAGGCTGTGAATACAATCTTCAAGGAGCCGATCTACAAGCTTCTCAGCAAGATCAAATCACAACCATTCTTTAAATGGCCGCAACCGATGAGGAGTGATCCTTCCACCCATGATCGGAATAAGTTTTGTGCCTACCACACCGTGATCGGAATAAGTTTTGTGCCTACCACAAACAAAATGGACACAAACCAGAAGACTGCATGTCCCTCAAGTCTCATCCTGAAAAGCTCGTTAAGGATGGACATTTGAAGGACTACATAAAAGAAGAAAATTGGAATAATGACCGAGCTCATTAGCACGGGAATAATGAAGACAACGATGAGCCAGAGGGCATAATAAACGTCATCCACTTAGCTCCCGCACCAAGGGGGAGCAACCAAGGCCGTGTCGAGGCTAGGAGGGCCTCACACAATAAGCAGGTAATGACGACCGAGCTGGAGCCAGCTTCAAAGAAAGCTCGGACAGAAAAGCCCAAGATCTGGTTCTTGGATAAGGACCTAGATGGGGTCCAACTCCCCCACAACGACCCATTGGTTCTGACCCTGAAGTTGAAGAACTTTGGGGTAAAAAGGGTACTTGTGGACCCCGGAAGTTCCTCGAAGATCCTATACTTTGATTGCTTCAAGAAACTGGGACTCAGAGAGGAGGACCTACAGGAATCACGCACTCCCCTAATAGGTTTCAGCTCGAAGCCAGTATATCCCAAAGGAAGGATCTCACTGAAGGTCTAGATTGGAGGAGCCAGTATGCAAGTCGACTTCCTGGTGGTAGATGTACCATCACCATACAATGCAATAATGGGGAGGACTTGGTTGCATAGCATGGAAGCCGTGCCTTCCACTCATCACCAGAAGCTCAAGTTCCCGTTAGAGAACGGGGACAGCAGAGTTGAAGTGGTCACTGTCAGAGGTGACCATGATATGGCCAAACAATGCTTAATGGCCGTGGTGCCCGGAGAAACAGAGCCAACCAAGGTACACATGGCCGAATTAGAAGCAAAACTGGAGGACGTTGGCCGAGCTCCAGAACAATAGAGTATTGAAGACTTGGCCGAAGTCAGGATCGATCCCAACGATCCAGAGAGATTTTTTCTATTCGGAGTCAACTAACCAAGCCAGAAAGGTCCGAGCTGTTGGACTTCTTGTTATAGAACAAGGATGTTTTCGCTTGGACCCCTTACGAAATGCCAGGCATCTATCCAGAAATCATGTGCCACAAGTTGAACATGGACCCCAAGCACAAACATGTCATTCAAAAAGCTCGCAGAACGGGGATCCAGCAAACTGACGCCTTGATTGAAGAGGTCGAGCAACTACTGGAAGCTGAGGCAATCAGAGAAGTCCACTACCCCGAGTGGCTGGCCAACACGGTAGTGTTTAAGAATAAAAACGGGAAGTGGAGAGTCTGCGTCTACTTTACCGACCTCAATAAGGCGTGTCCGAGGACAACTTTCCACTCCCGAAGATCGACCAAATGATCGATACGACTGCCGGGCACGACAGGATAAGTTTCCTCGACGCTTTCAAAGGTTACCATCAGATTTCAATGAGCAAGCCTGACGAAGAGAAGACTGTTAGGGATTTTGTATTTGCAATTTGATGGATGCATTATCATTCAAGCATCATTTGATTTGCACACATATGCATTTATTTGAGAAATCTTGAAATCCTGTTTTATACATGCATTGTTTTTAAGAGTTGTAAAAGTATTGATTTATGCATGTTTTGGTTTTAATCTTGGATGCATTTGTTTTTTAAAAGAGTTTTTTAGAAATCAAGCAAGCCTTTGGTTTTAAAGTTTTGAATCATTTTAGGCCTTTTGTGTTTCATGTTTTTAAACCACTTAGTTTGATTTAAAACATGTTTCCAAGCTTGGTTTAATGGCCCAAAAGTTCCCACAAGAAAAATCTTTAAAATATGCAAATTGTGGGAAAAATGGTCCCAGGCCCGGGTCGACCGCGCAGTGTGGCCGGTCGACCGGCATGGACCCGGTCGACCGGCCACACTACGCGGTTGACAGGGAAAGAGCCGTTAGGCTCTCTTTCAAACGGTCAGTTTTTTGACCGTTGAAGGCCGGTCGACCGGGCAGTGTACCAGGTCGACCGGGGACTAGCCGTTGGGCATTTTTTGGTATAAAAAGAAGCTCATTCCCATAGAAATTTTGAGGAACAAAGAGGCCCTCCTTGAGATGTTTTGAGGCCAAACAAAGGGGAATGAGCTAAGGAGGGTTAAGGGACATTTGGAAAGTTAAAGCTTGGTTTCATGGAGTTAAATCATTAAGTAAGCTTTACTTTTCTTAATCATATGTTTTCATGCTTTGTTTTATCTATTGGTAAATCTTGTCTAGCATGATAAACTATGATTAGTTGTATCCTTAACATGTTTATGTTTTGATTTGATTTATTGTTTTGGATGCAACACTTTGAGATTCAATCCAAGTAGTACTTGAATTGGTATATCTAAGTAGATCATGTTAATGGAAAAATCTTTGAAATTATATGTAACATGATCCATATACTTGGTTGAATCTTTGGTTGTTGTTTTCCATCATAAGAAAATCACTTTCAAATCTATCTTATGTTTTGGATTCAACAACTACACAAATCATATGTTTTCATGTTTAGCTTTAATTATTGGTAAATCTTCTCTAGCATGATAAACTATGATTTGTTGTGTCCTTAACATGTTTTATGTTTTGAATTGATTTATTGTTTTGGATGCATCACCATTTGATTCAATCCAAGTAGTACTTTATTTGGTAAATCTAAGTAGATCATGTTAATGAAAGAATCTTTGAAATTATATGTAACATGATTCATATACTTGGTTGAATCTTTGGTTGTTGTTTTTCATCATAAGAAAATCACTTTCAAAATATATCTTCTGTTTTGGATTCAACAACTTCACATGTACTTTGTTTTAAAGTTTCACAACTTGCTTAGCTTTGATAGGTATATCATTTTCAAGTTGTATTTTAAAGTACATGTAATTTGTCCCTTGATTTCAATCAAATCTATTTTTGTGCTTTACACTTTCAAATGCTTTAAAGCATACATATATTAAGCTACATTGTTAAATTGATTGAAATCCTTATGCATCACATGTTTTGTTCCTAAACTTTCACAACTTGCTTGAACTAGATTGTTGAATCTTTTACAAGTTGTTTTTAAACATGTGATTAGCATTACTACCTTAATCATAAATGTTTTTATGAGCTAAAACTTTCAAAAGCCTTAGGCTTACATTTATGAACTTTCATTTTCAAAATGATTGAGGACATCACACACACACATCATGTGCTTTCATCTTTGCATTCATAGTGTGTGTGTGTGTATTAGATTTTCACTTTTATATCCGCCTAATTAAGAGGCATTGTATTGAGCTGTCATTGTATCTCCATCAAGTGTATGTTAGACACTACTTAGAGAGATAACCAACCTTGTGGTTGAAGAGGTTATTGCTTAACCTATAAAAGCATAATGTATAGGTTGATGTTAAGCCTTGAAAAACATCATTGTAGAGGTTATTGCTAAGCCTTGGAAAGCATAATGTAAAGGTTATTGCTTAGCCTATTGAAAAGCATAAATAGTGGAAATCCGGTGGGGTGTTGGATCACAAGCCGGTAGTGGATGTAGGCATTGAGGCCGAACCACTATAAATCCTTGTGTGATGGTGCTTGCTTTGTGGTGATTGTTTTTATTAAGCTTCCGCATTTTATTTGTAATCACCACTTGTGACTAGTATGTTTTAAAGAAGTTAAAATTGGTCATAAATGAAGCTCACCCTATTCACCCCCCCCCCCTCTAGGGTTCGGATCCCCGGACTTTCAATTGGTATCAGAGCGGGTTACTCCATTATAGGGCTTAACAACCCGGAGTTGATCCGTATCTGGATTGGAACCCTAGTGTTGTTTTTTATTGCATATCTTTAAAATGATTTCCACTATGGACTGAAAATGATTTTTCCTTCCTAGCTCTTTATTTCCCCAAAGAATCATTTCACCACTCTAAAACTTTTATGAGTTAAATCTCCAAGAGTTGGTGGGACTTCGAAGTAAACTCTCAAGGACAACCTTGTCAAGACCTTAAGTGAATTTTCAAAGGTAGACATTTAGACTATCCTTAAGGCCTTGAACCTCTCTAGATCAACCTATTCTTTTTAAGTTATATCTTATTGTTGGTCTTGTTACATTTGCATTTTGTTTCTTTATAGTTACATCTTTTAAAATGCAATGTATCTTTGTGATCATTTGATTTTGTTTTCATGAACTTTTAAAGTTATATCTCTTGGTTTTCAAAATCCTTTGATTACAATATTTTCATGATGGATTTGCATTTTGTTCATATAGTTATATCTCTTGTAGTGCATTTCTATTGATGATCAATTGATTGTGAGTACATAAGCTTTCTTAGCTAAGTTTTTCATGATCAATTGATGTTGGAAAATCATTTGATGTATGTCTTAATTAAATATTTTTGGTAAATCAAATGATTTGAAGCAATTTAAGTTTTCCATTGATTTTTAAAGTCATACTTTCAAATGGAAAATTATTGTTTTGCAAAATCAACTTGTATGTGTTTCCAAGTAGTTACACTTTTTGAAATACAAGTTTTATTAAAAAATAAAAAAACTTTGGAAAATGTTCTAAGCTTTATTGGTTGTATTTATAGAAACATTTTCCTTGAATTTATTTCCTTGTGCTTAATTATGATTTTATCATTTGAAAGGAAATAATTCTTACAAACAATTTGCATCTTTACTCATTTAGTTACATTCTTTTTATGCAAATTGATTCTGATGTCTTACATTGCATGGTTGGATATGGTTTCATTGATTTGCATGTTTGTGCCTAACTTGGTATATATTTTCATTAATGCAAATTGATGTTGTTTATGCTCTTTATAGCAAAATCTTTTGTTTTATTATCATTTGAGTTTCAAAAGTACATATGAGTTTTTATATGCTACTCTCATTTGATATGATCTTCATATCCCTTTCCATTGCATTGTAAGCTTAGTACATTTGCTAAGAGTAGAGATTTTGCATGATAGATTAATGGATCATCTTAGATGAATTGGATTTAAACCATTGTTCTTAATAGGTAAATCCATATATAAGATCTATTTTCATCTATATGTGATCTATGATATCCTTCTAATTTCATACTTTCTTGTGCACACATGGTTGTATTCCTTGTTCATGATATAGTATGAGTTAGATCTTGATTGTAATTGATCTTCTCTATGCAAATGTCAATGAGTTCCTTGTATGGTTGTATTCTTAGTTATATTTAAAGATACCATACTAGAACTCTCAAATCCATCCTTTATGCTTTCTAAGTCATTATTTTTGAAATGGATGGTTATGATGTTGTTTCATGTATAATTTTCTTATTGGTATCATTCTTTATACATGTCTCAACTTCATAATAGTGTGCTTAATCATATGAACCTCTTTGAAATCCATTACTTGTATTTTATAGTTATATCTATTGTTTGATGGATATCTTAGATGTTGAATTCATATGATTTTGACACTTTGTAAATTGCATATTCTTCTAAATTATATCTTTTTATGCAATTTAACTTGTTCATCACTATTCTCTTTAGTTATATCTTTAAAAGTGATGAATATCCATTTATGTTGCTTGATGGAATTTTGTGTTTACCACATTCTTGCTCCTTATCATGTTATCAAATTCAATTGGTTTCCATTGGTATAATTTTTGATTGATTTGATTTCTTATGAATGTGATAGACATTGTGTACATTGGATTGAACTTGATAAGTAATATGTTTACAATTCTATGTCACATTCCATTAGCATCATAATTTTCATGTTGCCACCTCTCTTGTTCATATAGGTAAATCTCATGACCACCATGTTTGTGTGTTCATAATATTGGCTGGTTAATAGTTGAGGTTGGCTTCATGATTGAATTTCATTTCATTCATCTTGCACTTGATAGTCATATTTAATGATTGGATGAAATGAATTCAAAATTTTCATAGCATATGATTTTCATAAGTTATATTGATTGATGCTATGATTAGTAAACCCCATAACATCATGGATAGCTCTAATTTGGATTTTCCCTAATAGGTAAATTCCTTAACTCCATTTTAGAGTGATTGATTTAATAGTCATATCATTCAATCTCAATTGGTATATTTGTTTTATATATATATTCCAATTGGTATCCATGATCGCTTTTCTCCATGGCCTTGCTCTTTATATTGGCAATTTGATCATATTGAGCTATATAGTTATATGTGTCTAATTCTTTCCTTGAATTTTTTCCTCAATTGTTTAAACCATCTTCTTCTTGTTCCAAATAGTTAAATATTTGTCAAAAGTTTGACAAAAGAAGAGAATGCATTGAGGGGGAGTGTAAACCTTCATAGGAAGTATTAGTTTTGATCAAATTGACCTTTGTATTGGCTTTGAACCCTTAGAGACTTCTTCTTCCATACATGATGGCCTGTTATGTATTTCATTTTCGTTTTCATTTGTTAATAGGTGCTACTAAAAGGTATTTTCTTTATTTCATGTGTGTAGGTACCTTTGCAATTTAATGTCAAAGGGGGAGAGAGCAATCAAGTTGTCTCAAAAGGGAGAGAATGTCTATACATCCTAAGGGGAGATAGTGTATGATCTTCTACAAGGGGAGAGAATGCATATCTTGCCAAAAGGAAAGAGAGGCATGGTCAAAGGGGGAGAGCTTATAGAAGAAAGAAAGCTTGGAGCTAAAGAAGATGCTTGGTCATAGAAAGGAAAGAAGAAGAGAAAGCTTGAAGAATGATCAAGCTCCAAGCATCAAGAAGATTGAAGAAAAGAGCCCAAGAGCCCAAGCTAAGTGGAGGAGCATCCAAGAAGATTTCAAGACTTGTCCAGCTTAGGGGGAGCTGAAGACTTGTTGTGTAACTTCAGTGATGAGTAAGTTGCCATCAAATTGCAAAGGGGGAGATTGTTAGGGATTTTGTATTTGCAATTTGATGGATGCATTATCATTCAAGCATCATTTGATTTGCACACATATGCATTGATTTGAGAAATCTTGAAATCCTGTTTTATACATGCATTGTTTTTAAGAGTTGTAAAAGTATTGATTTATGCATGTTTTGGTTTTAATCTTGGATGCATTTGTTTTTTAAAAGAGTTTTTTAGAAATCAAGCAAGCCTTTGGTTTTAAAGTTTTGAATCATTTTAGGCTTTTTGTGTTTCATGTTTTTAAACCACTTAGTTTGATTTAAAACATGTTTCCAAGCTTGGTTTAATGGCCCAAAAGTTCCCACAAGAAAAATCTTTAAAATATGCAAATTGTGGGAAAAATGGTCCCAGGCCCGGGTCGACTGCGCAGTGTGGCCGGTCGACCGGCCCATGGACTCGGTCGACTGGCCACACTACGCGGTCAACCGGGAAAGAGCCGTTAGGCTCTCTTTCAAACGGTCAGTTTTTTGACCGTTGAAGGCCGGTCGACCGGGCAGTGTACCAGGTCGACCGGGGACTAGCCGTTGGGCATTTTTTGGTATAAAAAGAAGCTCATTCCCATAGAAATTTTGAGGAACAAAGAGGCCCTCCTTGAGATGTTTTGAGGCCAAACAAAGGGGAATGAGCTAAGGAAGGTTAAGGGACATTTGGAAAGTTAAAGCTTGATTTCATGGAGTTAAATCATTAAGTAAGCTTTACTTTTCTTAATCATATGTTTTCATGCTTTGTTTTATTTATTGGTAAATCTTGTCTAGCATGATAAACTATGATTAGTTGTATCCTTAACATGTTTATGTTTTGATTTGATTTATTGTTTTGGATGCAACACTTTGAGATTCAATCCAAGTAGTACTTGAATTGGTATATCTAAGTAGATCATGTTAATGGAAAAATCTTTGAAATTATGTGTAACATGATCCATATACTTGGTTGAATCTTTGGTTGTTGTTTTCCATCATAAGAAAATCACTTTCAAATCTATCTTATGTTTTGGATTCAACAACTACACAAATCATATGTTTTCATGTTTAGCTTTAATTATTGGTAAATCTTCTCTAGCATGATAAACTATGATTTGTTGTGTCCTTAACATGTTTTATGTTTTGAATTGATTTATTGTTTTGGATGCATCACCATTTGATTCAATCCAAGTAGTACTTTATTTGGTAAATCTAAGTAGATCATGTTAATGAAAGAATCTTTGAAATTATATGTAACATGATTCATATACTTGGTTGAATCTTTGGTTGTTGTTTTTCATCATAAGAAAATCACTTTCAAAATATATCTTCTGTTTTGGATTCAACAACTTCACATGTACTTTGTTTTAAAGTTTCACAACTTGCTTAGCTTTGATAGGTATATCATTTTCAAGTTGTATTTTAAAGTACATGTAATTTGTCCCTTGATTTCAATCAAATCTATTTTTGTGCTTTACACTTTCAAATGCTTTAAAGCATACATATATTAAGCTACATTGTTAAATTGATTGAAATCCTTATGCATCACATGTTTTGTTCTTAAACTTTCACAACTTGCTTGAACTAGATTGTTGAATCTTTTACAAGTTGTTTTTAAACATGTGATTAGCATTACTACCTTAATCATAAATGTTTTTATGAGCTAAAACTTTCAAAAGCCTTAGGCTTACATTTATGAACTTTCATTTTCAAAATGATTGAGGACATCACACACACACATCATGTGCTTTCATCTTTGCATTCATAGTGTGTGTGTGTGTATTAGATTTTCACTTTTATATCCGCCTAATTAAGAGGCATTGTATTGAGCTATCATTGTATCTCCATCAAGTGTATGTTAGACACTACTTAGAGAGATAACCAACCTTGTGGTTGAAGAGGTTATTGCTTAGCCTATAAAAGCATAATGTATAGGTTGATGTTAAGCCTTGAAAAACATCATTGTAGAGGTTATTGCTAAGCCTTGGAAAGCATAATGTAAAGGTTATTGCTTAGCCTATTGAAAAGCATAAATAGTGGAAATCCGGTGGGGTGTTGGATCACAAGCCGGTAGTGGATGTAGGCATTGAGGCCGAACCACTATAAATCCTTGTGTGATGGTGCTTGCTTTGTGGTGATTGTTTTTATTAAGCTTCCGCATTTTATTTGTAATCACCACTTGTGACTAGTATGTTTTAAAGAAGTTAAAATTGGTTAAAATTGGTCATAAATGAAGCTCACCCTATTCACCCCCCCCCCTCTAGGGTTCGGATCCCCGGACTTTCAAAGACTGCATTTATAACACCCAGAGGCATCTACTGTTACAAAGTACCCAGAGGCATCTACTGTTACAAAGTGATGCCCTTTGGGTTAAAGAATGCAGAGGCAACTTACCAGAGGCTGGTAACAAAGATGTTTCAGGCTCAGCTCGGCAAAACAATGGAGGTCTACATTGATGACATGGTCGTCAAGTCTAAAAAGGTCACAAGACTACTTGGCCGACCTGCGTCAAACGTTTGACATCCTCAAGAGGTTCCAACTCAAGCTGAACGCATCCAAGTGTGCGTTTGGCATTGGCTCCAGCAAATTCCTGGGAAGCCTGGTTACCAGAAAGGGGATCGAAGCCAACCCAGACCAAATCTCAGCAATCTAGGCGATTTAGAGTCTAACGCGAAACAAGTATAGAGGCTCACGGGGATGGCTACTGCACTCAATCGCTTCATCAGCCGATCTTCGGACTAGTGCCGCCCATTCTTCCATCTTTTAAAGGAAAGTTTGAAATTCCAATGGACTTCGGAGTGCGATCGAGCCCTTCAGGAACTTAAAAACTATTTATCTTCACCTCCCCTATTGTCTACACCAAAACAGGGTGAGGTGCTCTATCTGTACCTGACTGTCTCGGATCGTACAGTGAGCTCAGTACTCATCAGAGAAGAGGACAAGCATCAAAAACCTGTCTATTACATGAGCAAGATCCTCCTTGATGCTGAGACCGGGTACTTGCCATTGGAGAAACTTGCATTAGCACTCGTCAGTGCTTCTCACAAACTCTCCCACTACTTCCAGACATACACCATAGTGGTTGTTACAGAACATCCACTTAAGTCCCTATTCAGAAAGGCCGACTTCTCTGGAAGAATCTCGAAATAGGCTGTTGAGCTGGGGCAATTCGATATCCAGTATCAACCGAGAATGACGATCAAGACCCAAATTTTGGCAGACTTCATCGTGGAGTTTGTTTCTCCTAGTTCGACACCGAGACAGCTTGAAACCGAACTGGGTGGCAATGAGGAAGAGGTTACCAAGACGAAATAAGAAGAGATTTGGAAGCAGTTCCTTGACTCATCATGGAAGGTCTTCGTCGATGGATCCTCAACCTCCAAAAGGGCTGGCGCTGGTATAGTCCTCCAGTCTCCAGAGGGCCTTGTCTTCGAGCAAGCCTTAACACTTGGCTTCAAGGCGTCTAACAACGAAGCTGAGTATGAAGCCCTGATCGTGGGGTTCGACAGCGCTAAAATCCTGGGGGTACAGCAGCTAGTGGTCTTCAGTGACTCACAATTGGTCATGAGCCAGCAGAACGGAGACTATCAAGCTTGGGACAAAAGGATAGCAGCCTACCTCACTCATGCGAAGCAGCTACTTTCTCAGTTCAACAGAGTTGAAGTCAGACAGATCTGCAGAGATTCTAACTCTCATGCGATGCTCTTGCCAAACTGACCTTCGTCGTTGAGGCTGGAAGAAAAAGAACTATCGAGGTAAAGACACTGGAAAAACCAAGTATAGAACTCCAGCAACCTCGGCAAATTTTGTGTGTTGACCTTGTTGGGATTTGTGTATGCCCTAAAGCCCACTGATAACACTCACATATCTGTTACTAGATATTTACTTGTTATTTATTAGAATTATTATTTTTCTCTTACTGCATGTATATATGTATGTTTGTGTAAGGTCCATTGTTTCTAGTAAATGACTTGGGTGTGTAGTGGCTACACACAGACATGTCTGAGTCATGGACACTTGAAACAATAAACTGGCTCATAACTGAGAGATGGAGTTGAGCACTTCATCTTGGTATAAGTTATAGTGAGATACTCTCCTGCATTCAGGGTGACTTACCTTAGTCACGGGAGGTTTTTCCGGATTTATCTCATTAGTGCATGTGTCATGTATTGAACAGGACCATTGTAGGTGTGATCTCTAAAATAGTACTATCACTGAGAGAGATCAAGTCACCTTATGCTACTGAGTGACCAGTGCTCTTAATCTTGAGCATATGTGGATGAACTGACGAAGTCGAGTTCTTGTGCTTTAATTCACTATGGGTGAGATCCTGTTCATGGGTCGACAGCTCTGTGT